>JARFOC010000371.1:161943-181385 GCA_031763485.1 Osmoderma eremita | reverse complement strand
AGGAACGTTCTTTTTACGTTCCCATGTTATGTCGCGAGATACTTCAAAGTCATTTTAATAGTCGTAATTACGTTCCCTGATACCTATTGTGCTAGTTGGGTGTTGACCAACATATATGCATATCTCAATCAATTATCGCTTGACGGTACGTGACAAACAACTATCCAAGGGAAAACGTTACAGTCCAATTGTTTGCGTCGCACATCTGCATTTAGTGATGTTCCACGTATGTATATGTACCCATATTATACAGAATTCGTACGGTCTCAACGCTCACTACTAAATTTATCATCGCATTATCGATTCGGGATACGCTTAATTCCGATGTAATAAGGGTAATGAAGACGTACGAAACGAAGCCGGGAACTGCGTCGCTGTAAAATAATTGGCAACCGAGATTCGAATGACATTGTTGCAATTATTAGCTCTACGAATCGATATGATGCTGGTGATGACGAGAATAGTGCCTTGTTTGTTCATTGTTGGCTGCGATGCCACACAATTTCTATGAAATTGAAATGGAAACGTGATCTGTACATGTCTACGTATTATAATGTTCTCTTTCTCTCTCCCTCCCCTAAAGGCAGATATGTATTCGCATGGAATATATGATATGTAACTTATATATCTGTTGTAACTTGCTTATTGTCAGTTTTGATCCGTATAATATTAATTAATTACTTGGATGATGGATAGGCAAAGATATATAGAGTGAAGCAATAGTACGTCTGTCTTTTATTACTCTGGCTGTATGCTAGATAGCAATTTCATATTTTCGGGATGTAATATAATATTAGTTGTGCACCTTCGGAAAATATATTTCGGTACACTGGGTGTTTTACAGTAAAAAAGCTAGCACGTAAAAGTCACTTTTTACGGAACACCCAGTATATTTTTACATTACTAAAGATCCCTAACTACACTCCGTTCGATAATGGAAGTAACCTATTTTATGGTTTTGGAGTTACCCCAAAGAAACTATTTCTACATCCAAACGCTTTCAAATTTAACAATAAAATACTTTGCGTGCACCGCTAAAAATAAGTATGACAAGTATAACATACAGTAAACATACTGTTCGGATTACTCCTCCCGCACAAAGTATTGATTAATTCGGGAGGAGTAATCCCAACAGTGTGTTTATTGTGCTGCCCCACAGTCCTTGCAATATTTACATAACATACAGGCTGGTTACAATTAATAAAATTCAGAAAAATTATTTCGAAATTGGTAAATGTTATACTTTCCTGGTGACTAGCCTGTACATTCGGCTATATAAACAATTTAGATCGTCACACAACCTCAACCAATCGACACAACAAATTTTATTGTTTTATGAGTGATAATTGAAATGCTCAACAGTTTTAAATTTCATGGCAATAACCTTAAAATGTATTCTTCGTCGATTAAAGCATAATATGAAAAACTTTTGTCAACATGTTATACATGAATCAAAGAAAGAAGATTTCTGCCAATAGCCGGCCCCCCCGTTCAAAAAATGAAGTATATAAAAAATATATTTAAAAAAATATATTTTTTATATACTTCATTTTTTGAATGTTATACATGCTTGAAATCAGAAAGAAAAACTCTTTCTGACGGCATCAAAGTCCAATATGGCGTCCGTAAGAAATAAAAAAGTTAATGATGATCCAAAGGAGCTTAAACGTTGTATAAAAATATCGCGTACCCCATTAGATAGAAGATCAAAAATGATCTGGAGAATGTGTTTTTAGATTTCCTCTGCAAGGCCTATGTAAAGGCTGAAAATGAGTATTTCATGTTTTTGCTTTAATCTCGAACGTCATTTGGTACAGGTTCATTTTTTCAAGTTGGGGATCTTCACTTCTAACAATTAGTCAATATGGAAGGAAAAGACGGATTTCTAGCAATGAAGCGGCAAGCAAAACGAAAGATGAAATATAATGGAATTATTTGCATATTTTCTTTTCCAGCGAAGAATGAAGCTAATTACAAATCTCTTGTAGGACCGATTCCTCTACACTGCGGAAAGCGTTTTTGGTTATCATTCAAGATCATCTGATCGGTCATGTGGGGAAGTCAGAGCTGAACACCTTTGAAGGTGCTCCAAGTTTAGTCATATCTAAACGAACGCTATCGCCCTATTGTTGTTATATGCAAGGTACCATTATTGTGCGATTACTTAATTTTAAATTCTAAATCATTCAATAAATCCCATTCGCACTGCCAACATGCTTCCTCGCCAGATTTACATGAACGCTGCTCTTTCCTAAACGAAAATCGAACACCCGGCACTCTAAATAGTTTGCTTCTCATTAGCACATATGAGAAATCAACACCACCGTGTAAGATTTCCAGCAATAAGGAATTAATTAATACCATTAGAGCAGTGACCTCATTCCTAATCTTTGCTTAACCTTTACGTTTAAGAATCGATAATTCTAGCTACCGAAACCCCATCGTTCACCAACAAAATACTTCCGCCCTTCACTGTATGGTCTCTTACGGAGGCTATCAGTAACGCGCCCCGTTGCGGAAATTAATCAAGCGCCAGTAACAACAGCTCGCAACGGCTCCCAGCGACATACAACGGAGTATCAAATTTCTTTAATGAAATGACACAGAGACGGGGCCGGTTCCCAAATCGATCCGTCCAGGTGTAAGGAAGCATAGAACTACGTAGGTATTAGACAACACTTCCTCTAGACCCTTGGAATTATAACCGTTTATTTAATTCCTTTTCGAACCCCTCGGGTATTCGTATAAGATTCTGGATCTCGCTTCTGCGGTTTGGTTTGTTCTTCTAATACGACAAACGTTGTTCTGGTCTACGACGCGACGGTAATAATTCGTGTCTGTGCCTACTGGCCATAAACTTATAGAGGTTCGTATCAGAAGGCGGCTAGACAAGACTCCCTAAATGGGGAAGGAAATCCCCTATGTGAAAAGGTACAGTCGAAATCACCCAAATGAGCCCCACGTCATTGGATATTTTACTTACTGTTAGTGCAGACAACTTTCTCATTCGACTTTAGTGGAATCTAGTGAAGTGAACCTATTATTATGGTATCTAGTACTACAAAAGGGGAGAGAGTGGTCGTAACTTATAATTTAGCTTGATCTGTACGCTACAATTTACGTGAGATAGAGCTCACCCTTTCACGATTTCGATCAGCTTCAATTATTTAAAACCAAGTCATAGTTTTGGATGCACCAATGTGGTAAAACATTCAAAGATAATCAAAGAATTTAAATTGATTCGATTGTTGTATTATTATATCACGTAACGAAAGAAGTTTGTGTGGTTTTTGTATAAAGGATAGTGCCATGAATATTTTTTACGTTGTTGGTCGATAGAACTTGTTTGTTATCTGCCATCTACTTTAGTATGACTCCTTCTTTTATCGGATATACATTTTCAGTTTTTTTCTTATTCCTAGTTTTAAGTAATTGAAAATGGCAACGAATAAAACTTTAATTCCAGGTTGTTCACTCGATGAGAACAAACTTGGTAAAAAGATACAGTGGCAGCGCAAAGAATATGTACCAAATCGGAGATGATGCCGTAATTGATCGACCGATGAAGCACGCTTTGGAAGACCGAAGATCATTAACAAGGAGGATATTCAAGATGTTCTGGAAAAAAATTCCAGTGCGACGTGCCTAATGCTTCCAGAAAGTTTCAATGTGAGGTGAAAGTTAAGCAAATAGGTCTCCCGTAAATTGTCAAATGATAACAAATTAAGTCGTCTTACAATTTGTTCGGAAAACATTTCACGTAACAACAATAAACCAATTCCTGATAAGTTGTTAACCTGCCACGAAAGGTGGATATTGTACTGAAACTCGTATCATTGGTCACCACCTACTGATTCGTTACCACACACTCCCAAAGCTTCCTCGCACCCAAACAAGGTTTTATTGTGTGTTTGGTGAACAACAAAAGGAATTGTCAATTATGATTTTTGGAAAGCGGTCGAAACATGTCTGCTAACCTGTACATAGGCAACACTCATCCAAAAACAGCCTTCTTTGATCAATCGAAAGAAAGTGGCATTCTTACAGGAAAACGCCAAGGCGCATACTGCAAGGATGATCCGGGCAAAAAATTTTGAACTTGGCTGGGAAATGCTACCACATCCTCCATATTGTCCTGACATTTGGCGAAGTGATTACCACCCTTTTTCGCCGTTTTACAACAATATGTAGCATACACAGTTCAAAAATCGAGTTGATGAAATAAATGCATTCTGTCAATCTTTTGATTCAAAATCTATAGTTCTATAATATCGGCATAAAAACATTGGTGTCTCATTGACAAAAGGATATTGTGTTTGATGGTAATTCTTCGACGAATAATAGTGCATTATTGTTACTTAATAAATATTTATATTTTACAATTAAAAATCGCACGAACTTATTTGGTCACATGATAAAATACATATACTGGATATTTCGACAAAAATTAAATTTGTCGATTGCTAGTATATCCATAGGACGAAATTGAGTAAATCTTCATTAAATCTTTAAAAACATTGCAGGAATACGGAACATATTATGGTCCATACAACCTGCTTTTGGTTGAAACAGGTATTTATCAATAGTACCCCTATCTACTGCACAGTATACAATCTAAGCAGTAGTCTCACTTACTGTCGGCGCCTTTGATCTTTTGAAAACACTGTGAGCTCGGCGCAGGTTACTGCGCAATAAATTTAAACCGCGCTTTAAGTGAAATTTGAAATCCACTAACATGATATGGTCGTTATTTTAGGTACATACGAATTAGTAACGTTTTCTAAGCTGCGCTTTTAATCCTTCGCAAACCACAATTGGTTAAAATTGTATTTACATAGATAAAAGAATAAAAACAATTAAACTGCTAGTTACCTTATCACGTTTACTATAGTTTTTTCACAGCATTTAAATTATTATAAATGTGTAATAGTAAGAAGCATTGTCTTGTTTAAATTTTGCCGTGAAAATAAAATATATTAAATGTAGTACTATAAATAATTATTAATATAAAAATAATTACCAATGTTTCAAATTGATTAATGTGTTACATTTTTTGTCAGTTTTATCTGTTTTAAAACTTTGTTTTAAATATAATAAGCTGTAAAATATTCGCACTCTTACAAATAATGATAAAAAATAATCTACTGCAAAATCATCGCATTGTTTTTTATAGGGAACTTCAATCATGTGCGATTTTATTTTTTTGCAAGATATGTACATTCTTAACACATGAAATGAAAAAAAACATTTCATTTATTATTTGGTCACAATATTGTTTTCAATAGATAAAAATGTGGCAGCAAGGTTACAGGTTATGAAGGCAAATATTAATAAAACATAAATACAATTTAAGAATCCAACGTCAGAATGTTAGCGAAGATATCTCTGCAAGCCAGAAATAAAGAGGTTCTTCCTCTGGAGGGTATTCTCTGGGGAAATATTGGGTATGAAGCTACAACAAAGTACTTCTAAGCCTCATACTAACCAACTAGAAGCGGAAGAGGTTTCCTCTTTGGAAAATATTATATAGAGGCCTAAAGAATTGTTCGTGCTAATGTTAATACCATTTCTAAATCCCAACAAATCTTTTGTTTGATAGTTAATAAAGGAATTCTACAGCTCGAAAAAAAAATAGTTTTATACAAATCATAATTAGTATGATAAGCATACCTATCTTTGGATATTTAAAAAAAAACTAAGTTGTTTATTATTGTCCTTGTTACTGTATTCACTAGTACAACTCAAAACACAGCACTTGATCTTCATCTTCATATATTTTGCCACCAATCCACTGTTTACATCTACTGAAATCGCGGGTTTTGTGTTTGACACGCCGCAGAATTTATGCTTGCGCAGTAACCTGCGCCAAGTCCCAACTGTATCCTTTAATTTTGATGAGTGAGACTACTGGATAGATTGTATACTGTGTCTACTGCTTCTCTACCTGCGTACCCGAAAACAACCGAAGCTCGGAGCTCGCCAGCGTGGGGAAGGAAGTATTGATACATCGTCCCGGGGTATATCCACACACAGGGTGTGTGCCGGTGGAAATAAAACGTACTAAACTTCTCTTTCATAGAACTGCCGAAACACATCAGTTTTTGGTTAAGACGCAGGATTTCTAGGAAACAAGTGATCTATATGTCGTCACCGCTTAAACGGAAGAATGTCGGTTCTTAAATTCGTAAATGTCACTAGAGATTGAGTGATACTTCATTTGAAAGTTCTTAAATGCAATATGGCGCTGCATGACTTTTTCGAAATCGATCGCATCGTTTTTAGCTCTTTGGAATAAGTTACAAAATTGAAATGTTGACGGAAAAAATTAAAGGAATAGAACTACGTCGAAATAGAAAGATTACTAAGGTTATTGATATATGAGGCTAAAGGTGCTATTTTCGTTTTATTTCATTTTTAACACAACCATACATCATTCTTCTTTTTAATTTTGACTTTAGCTTTAGCTTTATATAATGTTGGAATGTCAAAGATTTTCTTAATTAAAAAAAACATTTAATTTTAGAATCTTAAAAAAGAATATAAAAATAAATCTCGTTTCGCTTATTTCACAAGAATTACGACAGATTTAATGTTTTAAGCTACAATTTTTTGAGTTAAAAAGGATCATTCACCTCCACCATTCCCTTTCACACAGCTCACGCACATAATTTTTTACTGGAACTTTAGGCTCCACGTTAAGCTCATTAATCTGGAGAATGCAATAACTCGACGCTAATATTTCCAGTCGGTAAATTCAACGGCTTAATTAACCCTCGACACGTAAATGTAGATACAGAAAAAAAACTCCTAATGTGCAGATGACCCATAAAGAATTTGTTATCGCTGGTGGCGCGGGATTAATAAAACTCCATCTGGTGGCGGGCGTTTTAATTACGAAAACGCATTATTTGTAACAGCACGCTATCACGGTGTGATCGACGTGTCGGCCATCGTGGGAGCTTATGTTCCTATCTTCTCGTGTAGGGGGAAAAAGCCCTTCACATATTTAATTTAATTTAATAATGTAACGGGAGGTAGTTGACAAGCCAGTGTTATGTGCGGGGTGTAGATACACATATTTTGTACGACGTATGGGGATGAGATAAGGGTGAAATTTCGCTGGGGACACGGAAAATCGGTATACGTATTCATGTAAATCGCTACTACGACAAATTTGTATCATACGTCGCTAGGGGGTGTGCATGAATAATGTTTTTGTTGGATTTTTTGCCATTTCCTATCTGAATCTTTTAAATTCTGATGAACCGCGCGGAGCAGGAAGAAGGGAGATGGTATGTGTGTGGCGTTGTATCTCAGCAATTTCAAATGACGCCGGAATGAATGAATTCAAATAGCGGACGATTTCAGAAAATTTAGATTCCGTATGAATAAAATCGCTGCAATGTGTTGGAAGGAATTATGTTAACTGATTTTCTTTTCGATGTGGCATTTTTGTTTGTCAAGTTTATTGTATTGAAAATAAAGGTTATTTGAAAGGTCCCGGGCCTGCACAAGAGATACGGTTTCCTGTACCAACTCCATCTGTCAGTTAGGACGTCTTTGGTAATAATGGAAGGGATGTGATGTCTGGTATTTTCAACAATTCAGTAGCGTGAATTTCGTGCTGTCATTAAACATCATTTTTTGAGAGGGAACTCTGCAAAGATACGAAAGGAAAGTTTGATATATACCACGGCACATTCGTTCCATCTGTTACGAGAGGGGTGGAGAGGTACAGGCATAACACTCCATATGAAGCTGCACTGTTCCTCTTAGATCTTTTATCATTCTGAGATCTGAATCAAAGGCCAGATCAAATGGCTATTACAAACGTGCGTTTTCTTGACTTTCTGTAAACATTTACTCCATTTTCCCCTCTCATGAATTTTGCTTTTTAATTGTCTTCGTCCTAGCATTTATAGATCTTTCATTCCGCAGCATCCTCCTAATATATCCAAATACCCAAATATAAACACCAGTGATATATGCCAGTTAGTACATATTTGGCAGTAATGTAAGGGTCACCACCTCACTGCTATTTTCAAGAAATCACAACAAAGTGAATTTCGTGTTGTCAGTAGGATGTTGTGATCAAGCATACTTCACGGGAGGTAAGTTGATCATGCGTGTGCTTGATCACAACATCGTGCTAGTTCTAGAAGTCGAGTTATGAGGGGTCGCTATTCCGCAACTGACGATACGAGCCGATCGCGATTTGAGGCACTTCCGGTTTTTCGATTTTGTAAATTACATGATGAATCTCGCGAGAGGTATGCTGATGATGCGTGTGCATGATCACAACATCGTGCGGGTTCTAGAAGTCGAGTTATGAGCGGTCGCTATTTAGACATCGCCAATCGACTCCAAATCGCAATCGGAGATGCCCTCAAAGGAAACAACAGAAAAGTTCGATATGTATCACGGCACATCTGTATTATCTATTAAGAGATGGGTAGAGGGATATGGACATAACACTCCATATATGGAGCTGTACCGTTCAACTGGATCAAGAGTCAGATGAATTTTTGCTTTTCGGTTATCTTTCTCCTAGCATTTCCGGATCTTCTTCCGCAACATTCAATCATTTGCTTCTCGGTATTCTTTCACTATTTCCACTAGTCTGTTGCCACTCCAATATTGTTAGCTCGGCTCTCCACACATGTCTTAACCTTTAATAAATATTTACATAAATTTTGCAGAATTAATAAAAGCATCCATTCTATTATCTTCACTATTCAACTGTTGTAATGTATCGTGGTACGTTGGAACGACTCTGTATTCTCAACCGTTGGCTTTAATTGTGCCTAACACTTTTCATTATTTTTTGTTTTCTTTCATGTTGTATCGGATCACCCTTGGCTCATAATAAATTAGTATAGACTAACAAAGCTTTTCGTTCGCGATAAGCCTTTCGTTTCTAAGCAAAATTTAGACGTGTTGATGGATAAACCAAATGGATTTTTCATAAAACATGGACCCACCGCCACAGGTCTGAACAGAAGCAACAAGCTAAAGCATGGGTTTCAACGGGTGAAAGTACCAAGAAGGGAGCAAATATCCAACAATCGGCTGCAAAAGCTATGGTCACCTTTATTTTGATATTCGCATGGTATATATTTATCGACTACCTGAAAAACTGAAAGAGAATTACGAGATCGTTGTGGCATGAATTGAATTCTGAAATCAAGAAGAAACGGCTTCATTTGTTAAGAGAAAAGGTACCTTCACACCGAGATATTGCACCGACAAATCAAAAACGATGACTTGTGGAAAGAATTGCTCCTGAATCCACCGCACTTTCCAGAACGACTGCTACTTGCTTCCGAATCTGAAAAGATGACTCAGCGGACGCAGATTCTTATTCAATTATGATGTTATAGTCCAAACAAGGTTTGTTTTTAGGCACTTGGTTCAAGCAATTATAGAAAATGTTGAAAAGTCGTTGGACTAAGGGTGTCGTCTTTGAGGAAAACTGTTTTGAGGAATACATGGGATACAAATAACGGCCATATTGTGTGCTTTCAAAAGAAAACAAGGATTAAGATACCTCAAAAGTTATTGAATTTTATATAATGCATATTGTGGCTAAATTTTTCAAATGGACTCTCATGTCTTGAAAGATTTAAGAAAAGAAGATTTAAAGAAGCACAGGTCATCCTGTGGAACTGCAAACCCATGTTACTTTAATACCTTACTTGAACAATACAATTTTCAGGCTTCTCGTGAAATAATTCCAAAAATTACCTCATAAATTTCATTAGCTCCACCCGATAATTCACTCCCGTGCCAACAATTTAACTATTCTAAACTTATCGATCTACTTACTTCCTTAAAAGCGAACGAGCGCAACATATGCACACACATTTCCGCAAGTTTGCGTGGCAAACTCGCGTTAACGTTTGATGCTGCTGATTGATCCATTCTAATTAATACCTCGTATGCACTCGCATACGGCGTATATCCCGGTGCATCTCTAATGCAAATGAACAAAACCGCCAAGCGAACTTCGATGATAGTCCATTCGTGTGGGCGGTTGTAGTGGTATTAATTAAAATCTAGGATCCGGATCGCTTTGGCAACGGCGCCAACTCAAACGGAATCGGGAATAAGGACTGGGGATTACTCCATGGAGATGATGATGATAAATAAATTAAATTGTGCGCGTCCAAGGAGCCAAGATAGCCAAGTATATTGGTGCGCATACCGAATTAGATACAAAGAGGAGCTAAGGAAGAGGGAGAATTTGGACACGATGATTTGATTCAAGGCGAATATCTCTGTTAAGTTGAATAGAGACAAAGGTGTACAAGATTTAAATGTAATAGGTAGGTTTGATTAAGTCGATGTGAAATTGGAACATAATATGGGTATTGAATACAGCCGGAAGATGATCAACTCCATCTGTGTGAATTGACTCTGCTACTGCAAGTATAAGCAAAACTGCGTTGTCCCGTATCTTGCATTAGCAGCGTAATACGTCATTCGGCTAAAAATACCGTATGAAATCTTCATAGAAAAATAGAAACAACGCATTTTTGTTCATCGTTGCAGTAGTAGAGTGACAACTTAACGTCAATTCCTACAGATGGGGTTCATCATCTTCCTTCTGTGTTTAATTCCATATCTCCTCTATACACGGGTTACGATAGACATTAGCCTCACTTCCTTAAGGTACACAATGATACCTGACAAAACTGTATTTAGTTAAACGAAGACCAGCTATAATTTAGAATGCCAAAAATCAAATGCATATTTGTATACACCGAAAGAACGGGGTATTTGGCTGTGTATCTGGTCAAGGCTATTTGTTACAAGAGGCAGTTAAGGTATATGAAAATAAAAGTAAAACAGTTTACGGCTTATTGTATCGAGAAATAAGTGAATGCGCCGCAGATGTTGGCTATATTGTAAAACATCTCTAGGAAAAACAATTCTTAATCTTACCCCAAATAAACACATGCGGGAATATGATAAACAAATATTTTGGGAAAGGGTATTTTGGTCAAAATGTTATAAATGTGGTCATAACTTGACAACTATTGAGTACTTGGGCATAGTCTAACTCCGCTACCTCAAGGGCCTGGATTTGTGTGATGAACTCTAGGATGGCATTCGCTGTGCAATAGGATCTGGCGGCCAAAGTAAAAGGGGCGATTAATCGAACCAGGCGGATGACATCGCTACATCCAGTAATCAAGTAATAAGTAATTTGGAAATTTTAAACTTGCTCGAAATTACTTGTGTTACACACAAAAATGACGGTATTAAGCGTGCATTACAATAATCGTATCGAAAATTCGATATCTCTAACGGTTGTCTAGATATACGCAAAAAAACCAGGATTTTGATTTTTTTGATTTTCAAATTGCTAACTCAGATAATAAAAGGCAAACTACTTGGAATATACTAAATAACTTACAAAATAAATCCAGAACATGAAAACGGTTCATAAGAAAGCTACAGACCCATTTCTGCATCTTCCTTTTTTTCTGAAGTTTTTAAGTATATAATGCTAAATCGAATTAATAACGTTTCGAATAAGCCCCACCTAATGTCAGAATATCAGCGTGGTTTTAGAGTAGGTAAATCTACTGTTTCTGCTCTATTATTAGAACCTGCACATTGCACAAATCAGATGTCTTGCCATCAGCTACTGCCAAAACTTTTAGCCTAATCGGTCAGGTTTCGATTTTATATATTTCTGGAAAGGACATTTTCCCCGAAAACAAACTAATTGCTCATCAATTGTTATATGTTCATATGGTTCAAAAGCCATTGTTGAGTTATCAACAATCATGTCCCAAATGTCTCTTATTGCTGTTAATTTTTCTCTCTCTTTCCTTTCAAACCTAGTATTTTCGTCGTCAAAACGTAAAAATCTTGAAATATCTTCAAACCTATTTCGGGAAATGGCGGCAGTAAAAAAAGATCTGCGAATGGAGGTATTGGTTGTCCACATCTCCACCGTTGATTCTTTTCTGCTCCTGCTCTTATGAGAACGCCTGATTCAGTTGGATCAAGCAATACCCACTTCTTCTTGTTATATTTTTCGCATTCCAAGCATGATAGTATCGAGTAGCTTCCTGATTAGTACACAAACATATAATATCCTTTAATTTGGTGGTAATAAATAAACTTATAATTTCTCAAATCGATGTAGCAGAATTGCTATATTCTATTATACCTGGAGTAGCTTCTAAAATATTTCCTTATAACCTCTTTCTTCTGTGAAAAGGTTGACTATTCCATTGAATACCCGATTTTGATATATATTTAGTACCTACAAATTCTTGAACGTTTGATTCATCTTGTTCAGGCTCCCTACCTGACTGCTCGTCGTCTTGAACTTCTATCTTCCGTCTCGGAAACCTCTTCTGTGGTACCTACATCTTCGTTATCCGACGTACTGTCGTCGCTGTAATAATCCTCCTCAGAATCAGTATCCAAATTCAAATATCCCACGATATTTTTCAATTCTGCTTGTGTCAACCTGTTCGTCCCCGCTGACTCATTTCTAACCAAAAAATCACAATGAAAAACAATAGTCTGAAACCAAAATACTCTGATACAAACTGATATAACTAACAAATGTATATCGATCCTCAGTGGACCCTACTCATCTGATTTAGATATTATTTAGTAACGTAAGAAAGTGTAAATAACAGTAGATCATAAATTAATACGCACATACTTTAAGGCAGAGCCGCCTACTAGGTTGTACAAAAATAATATTTGAAATTTTGTTGCTCTGGCGTCCTAGAAGTACCCCGCTTGGGGATTTAAGGGTTAATTCCAACTTAACATCGGAGTATTATGGTAATAACTTAATCTCTAAATCAAATGGTTTAAACTACGACAACTTCAACATTCTGTGAGTGTGTATTTAATTCACTACCACCATAATTAGTAGCTTTGATGTTAGTTTCCTTTATTTTATTGTTTAGATTCAAAGTGTCAAATACTTCTTTAGGTATTACATTTATTTGAGCACCAGTATCTAATTTAAGGGAAATGACTTTATTAGACTTTCCTGCTGCACCCCTTCCTGGTCAGTCCTCTTCTATTCATTGTTCGCTTGTCAGGCTTTTGTTGTTTCATTGAGTTACTCTCAATCTGGGCATCTGATCCGCTGACTCTTTCTTTCCTAGATTAATTTCCACGTCCAAATCTTCGATATTCAAATTTTTTGTTCGATGTTTGTTTCTGCTTCGTTTTAATTTCATTGATTTCTAATGTTTTGGTCTTCTCCATTAACTGTCGCACTTGATGTTCTGTTTGTTCAGCTGCTCTGCATGTTTCAATCGCTTTTGTTAAATCCAAGTTCTTTTCTCGTAACAGTCTGTCTTTTACCTTTGTTTCTAGGATACCACATACGATTCTATCTTTGATTAATTCATTTTTCATTTGTCCAAATTCACAGTTAGCTGCAAGCTTCTTTAATTCACTCAAAAAGGTATCAAAACCCTCACCTGGACGTTGTGTTCGTGTATTAAATCTACACTCGGGTTGCTTTTTGGGACAAAATTATCTTCAAACGTTTTTACTAGTTCCTTGTAGCTTCCTTTCTTCTCTTGTGGCAACTCAAATGTCTTAAAAATTTCTTGTGCATCTTCTCCCGTACAATGTAGTAAACATGCTATTCTACTTTCTTCGGTAGCTTTGTTGTTAATCCCGGTAGCTTTTAGACATATTTCAAATCTAGCCTTAAATTTCTTCCAGTTTAGTCCCAAATCACCATCCATGTTCATTTCCTTCGGCTGTCTCACGTGCTCCATTTTTTTTCTTCAATTTTATCTTATTCCACTTTATTCTTTTTTTTTAAGACTGCGCCATGTTATAATGTAAATTGTACCACAATAATAGGTTTCCAATATACATTTATTTATTAATATTCTAACAATACACAGGAGCACATTACAAGCACGACCAACCTTGGTTCTCCATGCTTGTCTCTTGCCTCTGGCAGCGACATCTATATTTTAATATCTTAAACCTATTACAGTTACATACACACTTAAGTCATCAGCTAAGAAGATTATTATTATTATTATTTTATGACGAGAATTTCAAAAGTGCTCATAACTGAACAAATAATAAGCTTTCTATGTTACGGACCCGATATTCGTAATCCGCCGAGGTGTTGTCATCTACTTTCAACTAAATGTCGTTAACAGTCAGTATGCAGGGCTAAGTGACGATATAGGAATCAATTCCACCTCATCCAAATGCCTCTTAGGTATCATGAGATTTATTTCGTTTACATAACCAACTGCCTACCAACGCCGCTACGGACTACACAAGCAATTTCGATTCCGACCGAGCCCAATAAAGAATTCAATTAGAGCCCCACGATACGTAACGACGACGTAACCGTTTTTGAACTGACACTAGCGTGGCGGCGCGGTACGAGTGGCGCGTTATCGCAATTCACGAAAGCCGTAAAATTAAAATTTAAACCCTCAAACGGACGGCGCGAACGTGTTTCAAACAGCGTCGAGGCGCAACACACCGGCAACAGTAACAAGCAATTTATATTCAGTAGACATCGGTAATAGTGCTCGGCAGAGACGAACGCCAAAGATTCCCGCCGATTATATTCTAATTAATTCCGAATTCAGTGGAGTTAGGGGACCACGATGCGATCGTAAACCGCGAAAGCGGCGGCTCAATGATTCTCCTTTATTAGAATAGATGTAAAAGGCGGGCGACGCGTGGCGTGAAACAGAAGGTGGTTAGTCCTGGTTCCCTTAGAGGGAGCGTTTCCGTCGTCTTGTCTAGTCTTGTCTCCTATCTCATCGGGAGTAAAGTGGTATTCCTATAGAGCGATAGCGGCTGATTTGCATCGTTATTAACTGCCGTATGCGGTCGTGATTTATAACGATTATCCGCTTTGGGATTCCCCGATGTTTTGCCTTCCCCGGTAGGCGTAATGAAGATAGTTGCTTACGCATAGTGCGTCGCTAATATGTAACATAGCGCGAGCGGAAGATATTACGATGAGACAGCTTGGAAATCAATTCGGGACGTAAATCTCAAATTTCTGTTTCATGATCGGTTTGCCCTCCTGAATTTATCTAATCGCCTGGATGCATAATGGAATTTTAAATCAATAAGGTATTAAGAGTATTGGTGCAAGTACTGTGCCTTGTGGTAGCCCATAGGGAATATACGTTGGGTTATTAAGATGTTTATTTATTTGAACATATCGAGATCTGTCCATTATGTACGACTGTATTAGGTCATAGACTATGGTGTGAAATCTTAGGTTACATAGGTACTTATTGGCAATATGTCGTGACTGGTGATGTATATGATAACCGCATACTAAATAAAGTGGAGTTCAAACAAAATATGCATAAAAATGAATTAAATAAGGTAAAGGAAAAGTTTATAGTTCACAAAACCATAAAGTCAGTAAAGCAAGTGCGTAGACTACAGGAAAAGGGAAATGGGATGTCGCTAGGTGCAAAACCAATTGCCTTCAATTTATTGGTAAAAAACGAGAAACTTTTCAGTCTTCGTCAGTGGAGTGGGGTATGACATCTGGAGTGCCTGTGTTTCTCCAAAGATTTCAATAAATGTGCCGAGTGGAGACCTATATTGCTCTCCTAAGAAAGAGAGCAATAACTCCACAGCAAACAAACGCCCTTCAGCTTAGAAAGGCAATTTAGTTCACTGAGGAGCTGAATAAAAATACGATATTACTGGACTGTTACTATATCAGAATTTTACTCTTAAAAAATATTTAGTTATTTTTATATTAGACATATATAATAATGTTGTGAAAGTTATGTAATTTTTGTCTTATGAAAAAGGAGAAAATAGATTGCTGCAATGGGCGATAGTCAATGAACAAAGGACAATGCGCAATGGGCAAAGGATTTCAAATCACAGTCAGGGCAAGAACTTCATCTCCTCTACCTTCTTCGAATAGAAGCCTCCAAGACGCTGGGGTTAATGATAGAAATCAAGGGAAAGCACGATAGAGTTATTATTTATGTTTGAAAACGTATATTTAGACCTCGTTTAACCTCTCTTATCAACTTATTAAGGCGATCGTTGCACAGCTGGAGGGAGCCGAACCAACCCGATGATATCAGTTGAATGAGCTGATCAGTGAATATTTTAATTTGATCATTTCGAACGAATCAGGGAGCCGCACAGTGATCCAGAATAGCATGTTTGCGATCAAAAACTATAACTTCTCGTAGAATAGGAATTTTCAAATGATTTTTACAGGAAAATGTAATCAACTATAAAGGATTTCATCCATATAAAAGAAAAAAAACATTGAGCCGAAAGTGAGGCGGTAATCATGAGCGAAAATATAAGGCATTAATTCAAAAAATTAAAAAAAATATTTTTCTGCAATTTATATTGCGTATAATAACTATTTTATTATTTAAACTTTAATTGTATTATTTACTACATCTTTTACACTTAATCTTAGTTTAAAATTGATTTCCAAAGTATGAAATTCAATTATTTAATTTGTATTTTCTCAGGAAGTAGCAAAAAGTAGTAGCTGAAACTTATAGGGAGGCTTATATAGACTACCGGGGTTATGGATACTAAATATGAACTTGTAGCTGCTTGTTGATAAATAATAACAATCGCCCTGGACCACTGTGAGCCGTTCCGAGCAGCCTTAAGGTTCTGTTCTGAACGGTCTCAAGGGCCTATAGTTTTGTCTGAGACATGGGTTCCTACACTAATGCACCGTAGACCTCAGAATGGTTTTTCAGACCAGCAACTTGTTTGTTAGGTGGAGGGGATTTCTCCCCCTAGATTGCCAGTAATTTTCATATAGAACTCCTCTTTCAACACGTGACACCTTTTTTTTAAATTCGTTTACCGTGTTTAATTTCTATGACTGACGTAAAAAACATATTTTTTTAAAGTAATTTTTCATGTAATTTTAAAAAAATGGTTAGTAAATACAACATACCATCCCACATCTATTATGTAACACATGGACATATGATTAAGGGCTATTTCATTTAAGCAATAATAATTATATACAAGTAAGATTGATACTTTAAAATTTATTTCAAAATTTATTTACACATAATTTGTTTCAATATAAAGATGTTAATAAAACCAAGTTCATTTAACGGAAACGTGTTTCTTTCTTTTCCTAAAAGAACCTAGTCTCATCATTCGAGTGCCTTCTAAGAAAGAACTACTGGTGTTAATCGGTGATGCTGAAAAAGTAACTACATATTACTCGTACAATAAACGAGTACTCGAAAAGAAAATACCGGCTATATTTTAAAATAATCCACATATAATGGACTCCAGCAACATATATAAAAACCTTATTTAAGTATATATTATGTAAAAGACCCGACTTCCTGATCCACCGACTCGGGAAAGCCACGCGTAGAGAGGAAGGATGTTAGAAATTATACTAACGTAACGTCGATCATAAAGTTCTCGCGAGCGGGAATTTAATATCGCAACGATCCGTTCGCGATAAAAATTATACGCCAGGTCGTTTTACGGTGTGCCGTAAAGATCGGGCGGGCGGGATTTCCGAGACATAAACCGCTGTTCTACGGACCATGGTAGAGAAGTGAATATGATACCTGGAGCAGTAAAAGACTCGCACACGGTCGCGACGCCACGATCATATTCAGAGTCACAGCCTTGCGCTATCGCTGAAAAATAGCGAACGCTAGTAGCTTTACGAGGGGAATAAAGTGGAGGTGCACCTGATTCGCATACCTGAGACTACTAATCTGATACAGATTGTATGTATGTGATGGATGTCGTTTGCGAAGGTTATAAGCAGTGTAAGGTTAATCTAGTCTATTCTCGACTATGCGTCATCGGAAGCCATTGTAGTGCAGTCTCACTGCTCATAGCTATATACGAGATGCACGACCACGTACTAACTGCTCCCCACCCATTCGCATCTGGCATCAACAGTCCTTTTTTTTAACAGTGGCCCGCTGCATTTCCATTTTATATTCCTAGATCGTCCCCACCCTGTATATAGTTATAGGGTAACCCCACTATTCCAACTTTCTTGCCTAGTCTATCTAAGAACGACTATAAATCAAGTGGTATCAAGTAGTTTTTTTTCAGAAAGCATTGAAAGCATAGGTACATTTGTTGCGGTAAGCGTTCTTAAATGTATTACGTTATCAATAGCCTGTGTAAACGATTCCGTAGAACTTCAGCATATTTATATTATTATAAATGAATGGAACAGCTGACGCATACACCATCGTCGTGTGAAACTTTTCTTTGATTATAGAATGCTTTTGCCTAGATCGCTCACACATATGAATGTCCTTCCCTATTAGAAGTTGTAACGAATATACTGTGCGAAGTGTTTGACACTCTCTTATGCTATATCTTCACAGTTGCTCTGACCACCTATACTTTTCAATGTGCGTGGAACACCGCCTGAGTTCTGCGAGCTTTAACACAGGAGGAAAATAACCCTCACTATTATTAGGTTTGTTCGGACCTTCAGTTTGAGAACCGTTCTGGAATTTAAAATTCTAGCACTAGTGCGCATGACAGTTCAAATTCAAGTTCTAAAATAATTCTGATGTTTGAGGTCCGAACATTAAAATTTGCTTACAACCAAAAACCTGTACCCTGTAATCTTGTTTGTTATTTGAGTTTACATATTGTAGTAGTAGAGTTTCTAGTTAATATATTTTATTATTATTTATTTATTATACTTATTTATAATCAAAATGTTAGTGGATAGAAATGAAAATGCAAAAGATATAAAAGAAAAGGAAATAAATTAGAGGTGTACTTGCAGAAATAATATTGGTGGTGAAACAAGAAAGAAGAATATGTCGAATGGACATTACTATTGGAGCACTATTAGAGCCTCTTAAGCTCTAAAATATTTAAAATATACAGCATAAAATAATGCATAATCACCTATTATTAAATATAAGTTAAATATATGTGTTTAAAATATCAAGGAAAGTATTATAAACAATACTTATGCAAGAATTCCTATTTTAAGATGTATTCATAACCTAAAAAGTATACATATTTTATTGAACTGTGACTCCTGTAGCTTTCCCACAATTATTTTGCTATGAAAAGTTGTTTCTCTTAAACTCATCTACACAAAAAAAATTTAAAAATTAGCGACCCACGTATATTACAATTACAGCTAGACTATTCCCAAAATTAAAATAAAAAACAGAACCTAGCTTCTATATAGTTATATACGAATCTTTTTAACACGCACCAGCACAATAGTGTGCTATAAACATGTTTGTGCAATTGTCGTATTTATATGTCTTAGCCCATAATATGGTCTTTGTCAATTTTCCGCCCATCATTACAAAAACTAGTAAGCTAATCAACATGCAATAGGATTGAAGCTGGATACTTTTAACCTATAATTTGACAATTATTGTTCAGAGTATATTCAAATAATATTATGAATTATATTGCGCATG
>JARFOC010000371.1:129546-144189 GCA_031763485.1 Osmoderma eremita | reverse complement strand
AGTTTAATTATTTAGTGTTAGTCTGATGAAGCCAATGTTTTGGCGAAACAATTGTTACTTTTAGTTTTAATATAGTGAAGATTTATACTGTTTTAAGTGTTTTATTTACAAAATCAGAAAAAAATAAGCATTTAAATCACACCATGGCCAACTATGACTTCCATTTAAAAAATATAAGTGTGTATTATATCTCCAATATAAAGAGTGCCAAGCATTTGTAAATGACATTATTAGATTCTACATAAAAAAAAAACCTGTACTAGAAACAGTTTTCGCCTTTATTTTATCTTAAGAGGTTGTGAACATATTGGATGTTTTGGAAGTTTTCGATTTTTTTTGAATATCTTACAAACGTTGTACTGGATAACAAATCTGACACTAGCATCAACTAGGTATTACTCTATTTTCTGACCAACTTAGTCCATTTAACCGATTCTGTATCATTAATATTAAGAAAGTTACCCAAATACGCAGATAGAAAATCGGCATCCTGTATAGAGCCACCGCTTCATACATTGACGCTTAGAAATTGTCGCCTTAACGCGAATAAATAAAACCAACTTCTCTCCCCTACGTTTGACTTCCAGCAGTCGAACGACGCAGACGTGCGCTGCAATAAGTGAGTCGTCGAAGGGACTTGGTTGGTAGTCTGCGCTATCGAGGTTATAAAATATTAGCGGAGCGCGACAGTCGCTTGCTAAACCCGACGTGAATTTTCGTCGCACGCACGCTGAATATATTACGCGAGCTAGCTGCAACAGTAAATAAACCCCGGCGAGACGTATTTACATTCAATTACAACAAATGACGTCTACGCAGAGATATACGCAGATGCACTTGCCGCTGATGTAACAAAGGGCGTACGCAAAAATTTAACTAAATAAAAAACTAAAAAAGCTAAAGAAAAAGAAGGAAATAGAGACATGAAGCTATATAGCAGTAGATGGAAGAGAATTAACACATTTTAAGTATCTGGGAGTGAAATTAGAAAACAGAAATTGTAATACAAATATAACAGGACCAAGGTATATTACGTGCTGAACGATAAATTTATTTAAACGAAAAGATAACTACACCAAAATAACTGTCCAATAATTGCACACACCTCCAAACACATTCTAACATATGGAGTAAGAGTTGGGTTCTAAACAACTAGCAGAAATGTAGATAGAATCCGTGTCCTGAAAATATCTAAAAATTGTTAAAGGCATCATAAGAAAACATAAAAGTATGGAATGACAAGTAATGACAATCAAACAGAAACTGCAGGTGGAACCTCTCCTGCAGACCATCTAGAGACAACAACTGAAATGGTTCGGGCATTTAGTACGGATGCCAGAATTGAGACAATCAAAGCGGGTATGCCAAGTAAGAACATATCAGGCAAGAACAGGAGCCAGACCAAGAACATCGTGGAACGGTGTATTGAGAAATCTTTTGAGAATTCGGGGACGACCTGGGTTGAAAGGAAGCGCACAGCAAGGAGCAAACCAAGAATTGACAAAGTCTGAGTATAATCAGTGAAGTGCACAAACTACATGTTAACATCCTTAGAGAAAAATAAGGATATGGATTATGCATATACTGTGCTTTTTTTGTAACGTTACACATAGGTATTTCCTACAGCTAACATTAAGCCACATAGTAGGCAACCGGTTACACGTTAACGCGTCGTCAGTGTATATCAATGGCCAATGCAATTACGCCACTATTATTAATCAATTATCTTTGGCTAGCACGTTTCAAAGGATCTACTATAATTTATTTTTTCTAACGAAAAATTTCCAGCATACATGAAAATTTTAAATCAACTACGAAACTGTCAAAATTTATTACGAAAGTATAGTAGAATTTGGTACGGAAATATTATTTGTGTTGGCAAAACAGAGCTATGAAGGATTTGGTTATGTTTTTAAGAAAGAATGTGCAAAATTTCAACTTGGAATGAAGAAATTATTTGATTCTAACCATTAATTAAGACAAACACAACAACATAACAAAGGTGTAATTTCACCGCAAGCTTTCTAAGTGTCCTCCTTGTCTTTCAAAGCAATTCTCATTTTATTCCATCACATGTAGAACGTATACGATATTTTAGTTCGTCCAAATTAGGTTTTTGCATATTATTATAAAATTTAATTTTCAGGTAACCCGAAAGAAATCAGGCATGGATACCAATCAGCTGATCTTTTGAGGGTACTGCCTTCGTGTCAGGTTTTGTGCATGAGGATTTGTACGGGATCAATAACTAGTGGATTAATGGAAAGGAAATTTAGTATTTTTCAGTGAGCAAATGTAGTATAGTTCCCGGAAGATCTGAGTGTTGACCTCACCATTTAATATCCCCTATGAAACTGTTAAAATATTACGGTATAGTAGAATTTGGTTATGTTTTCAATAAAGTGCAAGATTTCAACTTTCAATGGAGAAATTATTTTATTCAAATTGTTAATTAAGACAAACAAAACGAAGGTGAATGTAGCTTCGTGAGTAAAAAAGTGTTTAATTTAAAATTGCTACGTTTTCATTTAACAAATTAAACATTGTTTCGCAAAAATCTGTTTGGTTTATTTTATCTTCCTCGAAAAGCTCTTGATGATTTGTATTTTGTACGGCTTATATATAATTGAATTCTTTCACGGTATTTGTATATCGAACTGTATGATACTTCATAATGTCATCATAATAACATAATAACATCTAACCGTGATCCTACATACAGTTCCTCTACATAAAGGTACAGACACAAAGAAAGCAAGTTGCCTGCTTTATGGCAGTCAGCGCCTATAAGCGCGGAAAATTTATTTAGCTTTTAAATGACTGCGCACATACGGAGCGCGTGTCTCAACTTGTTACAGGCGCGAATCGGTACCGACTTATTAACCGGAATGAATTTTTAATTCTTGGTCGTTTGTTGTCGGCGCCGGTCTTGGTGTTTCAATCATAAAACATTGTTATAAATAATAATTATAATGGATATTGGGATTCTCATATTTGCTGTTCTCACAAGTCGTGCATTGTTTGCAGTGGAATTAGGAAGAATTCCGAAACCACGGTCAGGAGATCCAACACCTTCCTGTTCCACGTAAAAATGGCCACAAATTCATTCGCTTCTTTTTTGTTTTTAAAGACGTAGTAAAAGCCAGAGTTTCTACCGAAAATTGTAATACAATCACTTCAGCAAATACGCAAATTGAAACTGGTCAGACAAGTAAAGGTACTGTTAACCAAGTTTCAAATGACGGTTTAGTTATGGAAATAAACTCTTCGCAAAATGGGGATAATACTAAAGCAAGTTCAAGTGAAACTGCAACAAAAAATGGCGAAAACAGAAAACAGGAAACTGAAACTTGGAATGATCAAATAATGAAAATTGAGAAAAAGAAATTACAAGAAAAAGCTAATAAGCGGCCACGGGTGGGGGAGGATGGTAATCACAACAATTTTTTTAAAGTTTGCTCCTACATATGCGTCAAATTCCAACCAGCAAAGCTTTTCCTAAGATATAATAAAAAATACATATGTAATATTCTCATGTACTGAAAAAATCGTTGCTCATGTTGTTTCAAAGTTGGAATATGGATATTCTCCATAAATTACTTGCTCTTGAATCGCTGGATGTATTCCCCGCATCGCTCTTTGCATACGTAAAAACACATTTTCCAATAAAATGAATTCTCTTCAAAATCTGTATTTAAACTTGCAGGTCTTTTATGCACGCCCTTGCGGAAAAACCGGCACCGATTTTGAGCGCCGAAAATACGCGCTTTCTTTGTGTCTGCAGCTTAACTTAGCATATTCAGGTTGATGTGTTCTGTTGAAACGTGATTGGTTTGATTTATTTTTTTGCGAGAACACAACCATCTTCTTTGAATTTGTTAAAAATATTGAGAATAGTTTTTGCACATACTATAGGCTTTCAGGATAATTGATTTAAAACATGTCCCTAACCCGTCTTAAATTATTATTCTTCTAGTACCACGTTATCATTGCCACTTTTTCATCTTTGTATTACCCGTTCATAATTTTTTAATAAATAATTTTTTTACTTTTCAATAAAATGTATTTAATTTGTGATTGATGTATGAATAAAATAAATTAAATTAAGAAAGAAATATTTGAGAAAAAGAATTATTTTTGGGACTGATGACGAGTTAGCGTATAACTGGTTGCCTACAATGTCGCTTAACGATACCTGTAGGAAATACCTATATGTAACGTTACAAAAAAATCACTGTATGTATATTCAACAAGAGGTACATCGGATGAGTTATCTGTTAATTACAGCGTAGCAAGAAACAGCCGTCGCCAGCCTCTGATTCTGTTATTTCCACTTTAGCATACCACTGGAGCCAAAAAGCCAATGTTTCTGAAAGAATTTGATCTACAACTAACATGCGAATTTCGAGATAAGCCAAGAAATAAGGCAAGCTTGTTCCAGAAACAAGAACAGAAGAGTACATTTTATGTTCGTACGCGATGTGTTTTATTTGGAAGCACGCCTTTTTGAGCTGGGCGAATTGTGCCAGTTTAAAGGAATCATAATTTTGTTATTTTTAATGATGCCGTTTGAAATCTTCATTTTATTTGGTTCATTGGACTAAACGTTAAAAAATACATTCAATTGTGTTGTCCTCTGTTTTTTTTATAAACAGAATTAACGATGATTTGACATACCCCGGAACACAGATCATAACTCTTTGTCGCCAAAATAGCCAAGGGTTAAGGAACTTCTGTCCGTTGAAAACTGATTAGGGGTTTCTACAAATTGTTTGTTTCAATTTAAGGTTTTTTTGGGTAAATAGCAAAATTTCAACATATTTTTTGTCCAACCTTTCAGCACCGAACAATGGAAGAAATGAGTAGAAGAAGAGACGAAATTAAGAACTATACGACAGTCGACTAAGTCAAACAAAGCAACCGTTGATAAGTGGCAATAATGGAAAATACTGAAGCGTGTAACGCTCTGTTTATTTATCTGGAAAAGTTGATGACGCCGAAAATGATGTAATACAAAGACGCAGCGGGAGCACCAGTCCTCCAGCGATTATATTCGAGTCTCGTAAACAAACAACAGCAGCTGGCGGAACGCTCTTTTATCGTTACGGTGCCTAAACTGACTGCTGACATTGTACATAAGTTCAAAAATGATGCCTATTTAACCCCGAATCCGTGCCGATAAGATTTGAGGATGTGCCATTATCATTTATTAAAAATAAGTTAGATCTTTTACTTTGTTTAGCCCCGTTTTTGATCGTATGCGCTTCGGGACGTACTTTGAGAGTAATAAGGAACTAAAAGTCTGGTAACCCCAGGTTATGATTATGCTTGTGGTCCTGTAATTAATAGGAGTTTAAGAACTTCCTTTTATGGAAACAGCATGGGTGGAAGAAACTTTAGGAAAACGTTTTTAGCTTACTTACAGTTAGTGTAGGTACTTTACTTTTAAGACCCTTACGTTTATGATCTTGTTCTTTATAAATTCTTAATTTACAACCGATAAAATTTCTTCGGGGGAATTTTTCTACATAAATTCAAAAAATTTCCTTGGTTAAATTTAGTTAGGTTTGGTCGATAAATTTGTCTCTTTGTATAATCACTTGCAAACTTCCTATGGATACATTAGTTATCAACATGAAAAGTTGCAAATTTTGACAATGTTGTCGAGTTTCTTTTTCAAAGAACTAAATTGGTAATTTTAGAAAAAGGGCAGTCCCAAACATGACTGCAAAGATGATTTAATATTAACGAAACTTAATGGGAGGTAGAGTGATGGTGAAAGCTATCGGCATAAGTTTTATTAGTAGGGCTAGTTGTGTGTGTCAACGGAGCTCTCAGCAATGTACTTCTCGCTCCAGGTACAAAAAAAGTGTCCGTAGAACGACTGTCGTACATTGTCGTAATATGTTCACAGCATCAATACTGTTTGGGGTGATTCCCAGCTCTGTTTTCATACGAATTATAACTTTATTGATTTAATAGAACTATTTATTGCACACACAATGATATGAAAATGATAACTATGACATATGACAAATTTACTTGATGTTACATATATATAGAACAAAAACATTTCAGGCTCCTTGTGAGCTATAAACATATATATGCATAAACTACATAAACATCCCGCACACCTTGAAAGTTGCAACTTTCAAAATTAACTCGATTTAGGCATAACTTTAGTTTTATGATTTCAGCTTTTCTTGCATGTTCATTTAAGCTTAAAAATTTGGGACAATGAAACAATTGATGTGTGTTTTCTTTGCATACGTAACACGATGAATTGTTTATAATTACATGTGTGAATTGCTTATTTGTAGTTGTTCGATTTTGTTTGTTTTGGTGATCATTAGTGCTAGTGGCGTCAGATGATTGTTCTAACGCTTCTAACACTTGACAACGTTGCATCAAAGAAACATTAAAATCTTCTAATTTGCTGAATTCTTTGTTTGATCTTTTTGCTTCTAAGGTTTCCCATTCTCTAAGTGTCTTGCTATCTAATTTTGTTGCCATTAAGTGAATTAATATGATTCCTACGTATTTACAGGTACCTTCAATGCTTGTTGAATTCATTATATAATGATCTCAATGTTGCGGCGAATTCCTTTCTGTTTGGTACTTAATGCAAATATACCTTCCATATGCTTTTTCACTATTATTTTGACATTTTCGTATCGCTCAGATAACATATTCCAAGCAATTTCCTAATTTGCTGGAGATATTTCTACGGAGAACATTATATTCAATTGTTCGCTTACTACTGAAGATCTCAGGTATTGGAATTTTTGAATTTCTGTGAGAGATGGATTGTTGTGTACCAGTGACTTGAAAGTATCTGCAAAAACTAACCACTGATCGTAAATATCGTTAAAGGAATGTAACTGTAGGGTAGGCAACTTGATTTGCGACAGAATAGCATGATCTAATGACTGTACGCTACATCAGATGAAACAGCGGTAGTTTGACGGGTATGTTTCAAAATTTGTTCGACCTTGGCGGCGTCTTGGTAATAATTATTTTCGAATGTTTCTCTAGTCTCATCATCTACATCGTCTGCTTTTGCTTCAATTGACTCTTGAATATCGTTAAAAATTGATAATAAAGATTGAAATGATTGCGTTCGTATCCGTAATTCCTCATAATCTCTCTCGGAACTGGTTTCAAATGCATCAATATAATTCTTGAAACGCGTGACTTGTCCGATAATGGTTCTCCCTTTGTTTATTAATTTATTGATTTATTGATTGCTTAATTGCTCGATGATAGACGATAATTAAATAATGAAAGTGTTATACAAGGGATAACGGACTTACAGCTATTGATGGTTTGTTTCAATATCCGGCTCGAAGGACCAATGTTTGCGGTGATTCCCTGCTCTGTTTTCATACGAGTTACAACTTTTTAGTTTCAATAGAACTATTTATTGCACACACAATGATATGAAAATGATAACTATGACATATGACAAATTTACTTGATGTTACATATGTATATATAAAACAAAAACATCTCAGGCTCCTTGGGAGCTATAAACATATATACACATAAACTACATAAAGAAATACCATTATGCTATTTCCCATCACTTCTTGCTTCCTTGTTAGTTATTGATATTATTTGTTGTTATTGTGATTATTAGCAGTTCTGTTTGTAGTATATGCGACCTTCGCTGCTTTCCTTTTTATTTACTATCATTTATATCTATTATTGGCTGCAAACTAAACCGATTCATACAAAAAACCAGGCGAGCAAAGAAGTACAAGGACAATTTCGTGAGGCGATGTTGGCACCAGAGAAGAAGAGACGCCAATCTGCAGTTGGTCTGGTGTGAACTAAGTAGGCGTGGATACGTGTTTCTATTGGACAAAATCGTAAAGCAACAAGTGGCATCCACTAAGTACAGTATGGCCCGAAATAAACAGTACTGAACTTATAATTCTCTTGTTTTCAACATATTATTTAGACTTTATTACATGATCTAAATGTGCACCTCCTCGTTCAAGACAGACTTCATAACAAAGTTTCATGTAATAGAATAAGGGTTGTCTCAGTTGTGCGAAGAGGCTCGAATGGCATTCATCGATGGTTTGTGGTGACCTTCTTAAGACGGCACTTTTGGTCATGCTCAAAATGTATGCGTTTGGAGACGTAAGGTCTGACGAATGTGAAGGATAAGGTATGTCAGTAAATCGTGAAATGATTTTGGTTTTAAAATGTCCCTGAAGAAATTAACGAACTGCGGCAGCAGTATGACAAGTTGCCCTATCCTGCTGAAAAACCTGGTCTCGAAATGCGAAATTACGTGCACGACAGAATTGACGTAGATCGGGGATAACGCCTGTTAAAATTCGTATGTACCACTGTTGATTAAGTGTGACTTGTCTACGATTCTCTTCGATAAAATACGAACCAATGATTTCGTGTCCCGAAACTGCACATCAGACTCACCTGTGCACTATGTAAAGGAGCTTCTTGAACCTCATCGTATCTGGCAAATCCCATAAATTGATTTGTGCGCCGATTCACATGGCCTGACAAATGAAAATGTGCTTCGTCTGAAAACCATACATTTTAAAGAAATTCAGGATTTTCATATTGTAACGCGAGAATGCTGGCGCAATATTCCACTCTTCTGCGATATGGATGGATTAGTGTACCTGAAACACATACCAAAATGCACCCAGCTCCTTCAGGATTCTTTGCAAGGAAGTTCTCTTTACACCAAGTTGCAACGCTGTCCTTCGCCGACTCGGATTTTCTAAGATCTGCTCAAATGCGTTGATGGTTATTGCTAATGTTAATTGTCCTAAGACTGCCCGAGTTTCCTTTTCGTTTGCACAATGCACTGTTAGTATTTCTGAACTTTTCAACAACCATTAAAATTCCGACATTACTCGAAGAACGTTTATTAATCTGTTGTGTGAATTTATAAATACGTATCGCAGACTTGCACGGTTGTAGTTCTATTATTAAGGTGTCATAATTTTGATTTATCTTATACGTTTGTAATTCCTTAAATATTTATTCATTTTGTCAAAGAGGGGGTAGTTGCTTTATATAGAGTAAGTTTAATTATGAAGCCAATGTTTTGGCGAAACAATTATTACTTTTATTTTTAATATAGTGAAGATTTATACTGTTTCAAGTGTTTTATTTACATTTTTTCGCTAAGTACATTTTAAGAACAGAAGAAAGAAAAGAAATTTTGTTTGTGGTGGTTTGTAGGGATAAAGGAACACCACACTAAGACGCTTCGTTATTAAAAACTTTCTATTACTAGTGCACTCATAACAGATCCATTCATGGTATAATTTTCCGGAAAAATAATTATTTCATGATTAGCCGCGTTGGCAAATCTCATAAAACTTTCACGGGACCGGAACGAATTCGGTTTAGAAAAATCGAGCGACTTGTCTTGTTTCTCCATTTGCGCGATGCTTTCCGCCGGGTCAGCGAATCCGGAAAATCCATCCCGGATCGTGTGGATCCGCGAAGCGCTGAATTATGCATTATCCATTCAATTTAATCCGGTAATTGGGACGGAGGCCCCGACGATTCGAACGCATAAATTAATCCCGACCGCTCATTCCGCATAATATATGAAGGAATCAGTGCTTATCCTCCACCATCCTCACGAGGTGGGATCGGAAAAATACGGTGCTCGCGATGTTGGCTGAAACAAATCGCGCGGATTTCGCTCCGCGCGAGACGAGCAAAGCTATCGCAGTAAATCCGATGCCGAGTAAGGAAGGAATTTGTAATAATCGATGGAGTAAGCGGTAAAGGGGAAAAGATTTCGATATCCGAGATATATCCAAGTAGGAAACTCGCTGGTGGAAAATAGTCGATCAAATGAGAACTGGTTTCGTGTCTCTCTCCCGTTCACAAACCGCAACATACGAAGCAAATTCTTTCGTCTCTTTTTTACTCACTGTGAAGGGAACCGCCCTAGCAAATCCTCTATCGCCTACTTCTAACCACCCCAGTTGTTTTTACTCCGAGAGAAATAAATGAATAAGTGGAAGTCGTAAAGGAAGAATTTATCGCCGGGATTTTTTCCTTCTTCAAGCTCCTTCTTTCCTCTTCCTCCGCGAGCATTCCCCCCTTAATCTAATGAAATATTTTGTTAATTTCACACTTTTATGGAAAAGATTATTACCTCTCCGAGGGCGGTGGGTGAACGAGTCGACGCCTGGATGAATGATTTGGGTTTATTATGGCGCCACATATGAACGAAATAGCGTTCTTTTTCTCCTCACGATATTTTATGCTCCTTATGAATACCTCGGGAATGCGTTATATGTCGGGTAATAAGTTTTTGCGTTGTTTTCTTTTATAAAAGAAAAGTACAACGAAATGTGTCAGTAACAACTTGTCTTTTACAAAAGTTATGGAGGTACATCCATTACATGCCTTGTAGCTGAAAAGCTTTGGAGGTCAAAATATCTTCTTCTATGTACAGTACATTTCAGATAAGTTTATTAATTGGTAAGAAAATCAAATTACACTGGTCGAAAAACAAATTTAATGTATGATAAAATGTTCAAAATTGGCATCTGACAGTAAAACAATCTACCTGGAATCCGCATCTGGAGAAGATATTCCGAAGCCAAGGCTGTACCTATGGTTTTGTCGCAGGGTATGTGGGAGGTCTTGAGAGTTATAACAAGAACTGATTCACTGGCTTTATGTGTCGGCAATTCGACCAACTAGCACTTATGGGGCAATAATCTGATCTGAAAATCTATAGTCACAGCAAAACATCCGTACAAAGGATGGCGAGCATGCCAATCGCGGGAGCAATTTCTTCCACCCCTCCTTTGGCATTAGAAACGCATCTGTATCTCCCTTGCAGATGTATATTATTTTGCAAAGGGATGCCAGATTAACCACATTTCACCTCTGGCACGTAGCGAATCAATCGCCGCGAACCAACGTGGCAAATAAGCTGCTGGATACGATTATCTTCAACTGTATGCTGGGAATGCCAACTGACATGATGTGTACGACACATTATCGACGCATTCTACCAAATAGAGAGGAATGGAGGTGTAACTAAATCAAACTGACGTAAGCAGACACCTGCTGGTTTACGGATGGATCGGCGCATGAATATTCCGTCGTATTCTGAGAGGTGAAAAAAACTACAACCTCGGACAATTCGCAACGATTTTTCAGGCTGAAATCTATGGCAATGAGATGCGTGCAAGAGAGATTTTGAATAAAAGCTTATATACATATGAGGGATGGGCTGTGATAATTGGGTTCAAGAATAGTATAGATAAACCCAGAAATTGGGTTGTTGCAATCCACATTATAGTATAATTGCAAATGTTTCTTATAAACTGATCTGGAGCTGCAAAACCATTCTAAATACAATAGGGGCGTCTTACAAACTAACCCTAATCTGGGTCCCGGGTCACTTCCTCATTCAAGGCAATGAGATAACGGACACACTTGCAAAAAATGATGCCGTGGGGTGTGTTTAGGATCCGGAATCTGCGTTGGCATATCAACTTCTGATGGCCAAACAACAAATTAGCTTCTGGTTGAAACAGAAAGTGCTTCAATATCGAAGCAATTCACCTAGTTTGGTATATGCGAAGGAGTGTATTTGTCGAAATATATCAGAGCTAGAGAATTACTTGAACTTGACCGTAAAAGGGCTAAAATAATTACTTCTGTTGTTACAGGTTACTACCGATGAAGCAGTTGACTGGGCATGGAGGACGAAGAAACATGTTATCTGCCATTGTACTGTGGCCACTCGAATCAGGTACACAATCTTTGAGAAAGCAGTTACTTCTCTACTTGACATGAAGAAGACCTCATTGAACACGATTTTGGGCCACCTTAAGGGACCTGAACTTATTTGGTGGACTGTAAGATATCATCCACTCTACAATAAGACCTATGGGCCGTAGCAGAAAGAACGATTAACCCAACCTGACGGATGATATGGCAACATCAACTATCAAGTATCAAGTAAACCAATCTATCTTGTAAGCCTCGATATCACGAAACATAATTTCATTACACATTATATTCTTCAGAAATTCTTCGAAGTACTTTTAAATTTTGTTTATTATAACGGATTTGCATGGATTCTTTGTTAATTCTGGGGTGTTTCGGGTTTCCCATTTAGGCCCTATGTTGTGTCTTACTAGTTTAACTTAATCAGTTTTACTGAAATGGTGGAAATTACCCTATCTACGGCTCGTGTCAAAATAAATGTGCACTTATTCATGTGTCTGCGTTCAACAAAGGATCAGCTCATAGGGAGTATATGGATGGAATTGGGGTGTCCTGCGGTCATTCTCAGGGTTGTAACGGGTTAGGATGTTTTGCATAATCGAATTCATAAAACCTTTACGCAAAACATTTTTGTTTGAAATGAAATATAGGGCTCCAATCAAAGATCCAATTTATGGAGGGATCAAAAGGAGTGGGGATATAATGTAGCCGTACTAACACAAAATCCCTGTTCGGAAAGACTTCCCCACTGCTCGCGTTAGGCATGGGGGATACGTGAAAGGCTCACGTAGTCACATACACAATGAGGCGGCTTAGGTGCATTCACCGACGGCAATCGGTGAATACAACGTGGTCGTTGGTCCACTCGCCCGTGATTCAGCCGATTACTTGCTTAACACTCTTGCATATCGTTAATGTAGGGATTAATTACATGGCTGCTTAATTAGATTATTCACTATCGGGTGACATAATATGATGTTGCACTTCACGAACTAATTAAGTTTAGCCAGGGAGTAATTCGTAGTGTGAGGGAAGCGCTAACGCACACAAAGGACCGTTCCACCAGGGATAAGTTCGGTGTGTTGTAGATGGATAACTGTTGCCCGGTGCTATAGCAAAGGGATGTGCGTAAGCGAACGCAACGTTATGCTGCAGCTACGTACACACATTTACTCATAGAACGGCACAAAAGCACAAAGTCCGTAGGTGGAGATGTAGGAACGTGCTTCATCGACGCGGGAATAACGCTAGATCACAGTCTGATTAATTTGCATAATCTTCCAGGCACCATTAACCTATAATAGTAATACACTGAACAAGAAATTTCAACTTTTAATATTGCCTTACAATGTCCCTCCTAAGGTACATAAATTTATATTGGCTTAAGTTGACCTACGTTTCTAATTTATAGCTTAAAATTTATTTGTACCACATGCCGGACATCTACTCGGTTACTATGTGCAAAAGTGCAAAAAAACAGAAGAAGAAAAATACAGAACGCTAATGAATCATGAAGTAAGAGACATCATTGGAATGGGAGGGGATATTGTAAAGTTTATGGGAGGACAACGACTGGAATGGTTTGGACATATTCCGAGGAGAAAACCAGAGGAGCCAATAAGGATGTCAGAGTGGAAATCCATCCGGAATGGACTAAGAGAAACCCCCTCTTCTACTCTTTGAGTGAGTAAGGAAGTGTTGATAATGTTCTTTGTTCTCATCTGTGTTCGTTATCCACAGAGTAAAACAGATTTGATTTATGCGTTAGAGTTCTAGCTTTGTTTTAAGCATACCAAGCTGCCAGTGCGCTCTTCTTATGTGCTTTGCTTGTACGTCTTTTATATATAGTACGATCATTTTCGTCTATAATGTTTCGCAAGTAAGTAAATTGATATACTCTATTACAAATGATATGGATGATGATGCCGACTTCCAATCAATAATAAAAAAATGATTATTAATAATTTTGGTTTGAATTAGTATTACTTATGTGTGAAATAATAAAATACAAACGCGATAAAACATGCCTAACATCAAGTAATCATTTATAATGTAATTCGTAAACAAAGGTTGAGGAATCTGGTAACTAAATACAGTAAAACAACAGAAGTGTCCCAAAAAAGTTATATTTGTTAAAAAAAAAACGTTATGAATTTAAAAGTTGAAGTAGATAATGAATGACAACCGATATAACGGAATAATGTATACGCGCGAAGTTAATCCCGGTTGCGACAGTACGAATTGGGTCACCTCTGATGTTGATGTTGTGAAGAAGTTAGAATAAAGGAATTTAGAACGTTACGGTTTGAATTACTTATCTGTTTGACCATGTGTGAATAGGTGAGTGACTTAGGTGTTCCTTACTTGAAGAATGGGCTTCGAAACGGTGAAGGTAAAACCTAACACGTAGCACATGGCACTTATAAAAAAACAACACCGCCTTGTCGTGATCGGGCCTAGACGAACGGTTTTCTCTGCGTATCGAAGGGACGGCGAGGTGAGTTGCGGGGTCTTATATGGACAGATGAAGACGAGATGTTGTTGTCTTGTCGCGTGGGGGACAGAGACAGACATTGGGTGTTCTGGGCGAACAGAGAGGAACTCAGTTGATGTGCCGATCGGTGGAGAAAACCGCTGTCGCATTCCGATCAGACGAAGTCAGTTGTTGTCGCGAGTGAGCCGAAGATGAACTGTTGAACGAGAACTCCGAAAGGGAACTGAACTTGCTTTGGGAATTTTCTCCCGATGAAGACTTGTAAAATTACCTCGATTGGCGAAGGTTTCAACCAATTGGAGGCCGGCAAATAGTCACTTAAAAATATTATGTGAAAACAAAGCTTTACTGTCTTGAATCACGGGCTAATTACGTATTAATTCGTTCAGAGAAAT
>JARFOC010000371.1:117820-129446 GCA_031763485.1 Osmoderma eremita | reverse complement strand
CTTCCTTCGTAGATTCTGCTGAGGATGGCAACTTAGTTGCCGAAATACGTACCCAGGAGTTCTTCACTCATCGAGGTTACCACCTCGGTATTTTTAATATTTCTATTTTTATTAGGTGTGAGGTCAATTTATTTGTAATAATGTAAAGGCGGAATGGTTGTGACCAATTTAAACAATTTTACTAGTTAGTGTCAGAAGCCCTTGACCAGTCAAAAGAGGTTGACACTGTTTATAGTGACTTTAGTAAAGCCTTCTTTCGTGTACAGGATCGGATGATGATTGCATACTAATTTTTTTTTCGTCATTAGGAAGACCGATATTTGGAATACGAGGGAATCAGCTCAACACAATTTCTTGCGAAGTGATGTTGCGCAATGCTCGAATCTTGGGGGCGGACCTTTAATCCTCGAGATACATGAATATAGTAACGGTGGCTAGTCACCCCAAAGGGGTATCGTCGCTTCTAAAGCTTTCTAGATCTGGAAACTGCGGCGTAGATCAATCCCTATTCTCTTTTGTTTATATCTTCCCGCACATGTCTCTCCATTTGTTTCTGTCTTTGATCTTCCCCTGCAATGTGCATCCGCCAGCTCCACCAAGGTCTATCTTTACCTCCTGCAGCCATATACTTCTGGATCGGCCACGCCTTTTACAGTTGTATTCCCAGCTCTCCATACATCACCCAACCAATGTCTATACCTTCCAACTCGTTTGCTACCTCATAATTTGTTCTGCGCCTATATTCATTATTGTCAGATTTTATCGGTCCTAGATTATTCTTAATGTTTCCGTTCTAGTATTCTCAGATCTTCCTCTTCCTTCTTTGTCATTGTCATTGTTTCTGTCGCGTAGGATTGTTGCTTGGATTATTGTTTTATAAATTCTGATTTTTCTTTTTCTCCCAAATATTTTACTTTTTAATAATATTCTATTTGCCTGGTACGTTTTGTTCATATTCATTATTCTATTCCTTATTTTTGCATCCTTGCTGCCATCGTTTGTTATTGTTACTCCGAAGTATTTAAATGTATTTACCACTTCAAATGTATAGTTTCCAATGTAAATTGTGTCAGTCCTACGTTCCTGTTTCCTATTTAGTCTCATCATTCTTGTTTTTTTTCTGGATTTATTTTCAACCGCAACCCTCCCTCACTATTTCCTCTAGTATTTTTTTGGTTACCTCATCCTTTCTTTATACAATTACAATATCTATTACCTGTTCTGCCTTTGTTCTTACTATTCCTTTATTTATTTTCTTAACACATATTCCAATGCCAGGCTAAATAATGTTCTCGACAGCGAGTCACCTTTTCTTACGCCTTTATATATTTCAATATCTTCAGTCACTCCCTTTTCTGTCTTTATAATTGCTCTTGTATTTAACAATGTCATTAATTTTCTTAATTTGAGTTTGATTCCTAATTTATTTAGTGCTACCATAAGTTTATTTCTTCTAAGATAGTCGAATGCTTGTTTAAAATCAACGAAGTACATGAATATAGGGATTTTTAAAACTGCTGCTATTAAATATGAATATTGTGGATTATTCACCGTGTATAAACATCACAGAAATGTTCTTGGGTATATAATAATATACATACATCTGCGCAAACGAAATATTGTGCCCTCAGAAAAGAGTAAAACCATTAACGAAACAATAAAACGAAATTGCGTCACGAAAGTGGACCGCCAACACGAGACAGTTGCCCTAAAGTTTATTCTTTTCATGATAGAGACACAAATCATAATCAACAACCAGCGGATGTCCTCTTTTGCACATACATTGTCGCAGGAGCGCGTTGGAGAAATCAGAGAGATTCAGGGGCAAAAAAGGGACGACGAATTTCCAGGCTAAACTGAAATAATAAAAACGTATCAACTCCAGTACTGACGCACAACTCAAGGGTTTATAACTCAACAGAGAGACGGCGACAACTTCGCATCATAAATAACGTTTACAATGCCATCTCTGATACAGTTTTCTGACAACGCGGATTAATGGAGAACGTTAGCAGGCGTTGGACCGGTTGTAAACAAAACGAAATGTGCCGGCTTCCTCCCGTTGCAACACTTAATAACATCAAATAAAACGATATATTTCTGGGAATAATAGTGACCAAATACACAGAACGATACTCCCAAAAGTATAACAGTCCTGTCATCCTTCGCTTGGACTGATTTGCATCACAACCGTGTTTACAAGTACGCTTCGGCTGCACCACTACATTAATGTAAAGGGGCTGTAATAACAACTCCCTTTCGACCCTATGCATATTGAAGGGGTTTCTCTTACACACGGAGGAAAATCAATACATTCTTGCAGCAGAAACGTGATTCCATCTTCACGCTGGTTTCCAAGTTTCAGTTCTCGGAATGAGATTGTCCGAAAACGGACGCTAGTTAGTATTATACTGGGTGAGTCAAACAAGTCACGTACGTGGATAAATCGAAATCTATATTGTTACTTTAAATTGCAGCGGGATTTTTTAGCGATATCCGAATGGAAGGATCCGTGCCAGAAAGTGTCGGATTCGAAAACAGTCTAGTTCGTTCAGAACATGAGAAGGTTGGATCTCTCGATTTCACTAGAGAGAAAAGATTACGGGTGTAATGGGAGTTGGGAAATGTTACGTCTTTTATACGGTTGCTACGTCGATAAAAGATTAACTACGGAATGCGGTCGGAGTATGACGTCTTTAAATGAAATTGATCTACGTCAGTGATTTTGAGAGAAATTATTATTTGTAAAGTCATCACAATCAATTCATTGCTGTAATATATTTAAAGATTGGTTTGGATTATAGCGAACTTTTAATAAACGTAAGAAAATACTCACGAATTAAATTAAATGGATAATTTGGAGATTTGACTGTCAGTGAAGATAGAACAAGTTACATTTGAAAAGTTAGTTCAAATGCGTCTTGAATAATTTCTTAACAACAACATTCTTTTCTTAAGCAATTCCTTCACACACCTTCAAAAATTCAAATGTGCTATCATTAACTGTTTCTCCAAGACTGCTTTCATTACAATCTTTCTCTCAGCCTAAGTTTATCAATTTTTGGACATAGGCCTCCCGTAATGTTTGGCACTAATATTAATATTAATTACTGCTTTTGAATAAAACGTTTTCTTTACTGACAAAGCATGGGTACATCAATTCTTAAAGCATACGTTTATCGATCGTTAAAATTTTCGTGAAACTGAGAATTTTTTTCCATGACAAACTAATTGTAGAGACATCGGCTTAAATCATTTTTCAAAATCAAACTGATTTCTTCGGGTCAATGCGTTCTTCAAAGCATCTGCAAGTTCCATAACAAAATGGCTGCAGTCTAAACGACTTGTATACTGTTTTTGGTTTATTCAATCTGGTGACATGTGGAGAAAGGGCAAAAATTCAGTGACTCAAATCCTTTATGTAGATAATGGATAAAGTAAATGGTGCTGTTTTAAACAATAATTTGTGCTATCCTTTTACCCCATAAGGTACTAACGTTCCATATAAGGTACACAAAACAGCACCTGTTCAAAACGCGATCAAATGTATTTTAAATAGCGATACCTTCTCCTGGTAAGGTTTTCAGCTAGTATAATATCTTTTGTAGTTTTTAAAACTGCGCTACAGTAAATTAGTATATATTTTGTAGAGTTTCTATCCTGTTTATTATATTGCTTGCAATCAGAAATAAAAACAATTTTTTTCTGGTTGAATTAGATGTTTTTTTATAATGTTCCATATATCGAACACTAGGCTTTTGGTGTACTACTTCAATATTGGATTGATTTTTAGATTCATAGTTCAGCTGAGTGCAGATTGCATTCCTATAGCAGTAAATAATGGATGCCAAAAATGATATAATCAATACTATACCTAAGAAAAACACATATCATATACTTTATCATTAATATATCTCAAAATTTCAAATAATATACCAAACTCTTACTCTCTCAATGGAACCAACGAGAAATATGCGGACGCCTAGCCATAACATAGTTTTTACGCTAACCTGGACTAAAAGGCGAAGCTCGAAATTTAGGACATGAAGCAAATCCAGTTAAAATTTGGAACCTTTTTTTTACTGAAGAAATAATAGCCATTATCGTAACTTGGACGAACAAAAAATTGGAACAAATGCGTCAAAAATACAACGACACAACGCGAGTGGATTTGAAGAATACCAACAATAATGAAATTCCAGCAATCTTTGGACTACTTGTATACACAGCCATATTTAAATCTAACGATAAAGATATTGACTCCCTCTTTGCCACCGATGGAACGGCAAGAGAAATCTTCAGATGTGTCATGAGTGGAAAACGGTTTTCTGTTTTGTGTTGGTAACCCTTAGGTTTGACTTATTTACTTTGGCCCATAACTTGGTAGATCTGTAACCAAATTTAGCCATATCTTGGTTTGCTGGGGGATGCTATTATTACATAATCGGTAAATATCTAAAGCTAAATCTTTCTTTATATTCACATCCTATCTCATTTTATCATGTCCAAAATCCTCTTCTTCCTTCTGTAATCCTCTTGGTTCCGATCGGAACACAGGCCCTTTGCAAGCTTCTACCATTTTCCTCTAGATATATCTTGCTAACGCTTTGGGCTCTTTCCACGTTTTGTTATCTCCTTCCAATTTTCTTCTTTACTCCTTTTTTCCATGTTTCCGCTGATTTGCCTTGTTTCCTTTTTCCAATCGGTTGGTACCCAAGTGTGCTTGTTCGTCTTTCTGACCAATGAATCTCCATCTCCTTTGCGTTTGTTCGCTAGGGTTTCTTTGCCCATAGTTCTGATTTAGTTATTTTTTACAACACTGTGTACGAACATATATTTCTCCTTTTGTTATTAGTCACTTCATATACATACAATATATATATGCTCGCGAAACACACGTATGCTTCTACGGTTTTGCGAAGAGACAGACGTCGTTGCATAAGAAGATTAAGCAAGGTAGTGCTTCGTAACGGCACTGCATTAATTAGCGAGCTTTAGGACGTGACGCCGGGAGACGTGTGCTGGTTTCGCGCTAAAGGATTGAAAGAATCATTAGGAAGCAGACTATGCAGGGATGTAAGAGCATCGTGGAAATGTGATAGTCTGTTTCGTAACTTGTTCGAGTAAATTACTGCGGAGAGAAACTAGAAACTCATTTAATCATATTAACTAATACAAACGTTTTCTTTTTTTCAACAGCTGTTATGATACCGCCAGCGTTGCGCAATTACCAGTGTGTGTGTGTGTGGTAAAATGTGTTTGTGTTTGGGACATCCTGTGCGCAAGGCATTACAAAAACATTCATCGCTATTATTTAAGTCAAATGTTATTGTAGAATAAGCTGACTATTTGTTACTTTAAACTGTACATGTATTATTTCCAGTCCGCTTTACATATTGTCAAAATACGCTAACGTTTCTGGACCACCCATTTAATGTTTAACCAGAGTCCTTTTTCGCTTAAATATTGTTTTATTTCATAAATACCTTTGTTATATTTCTAAGAAGTAGTTCCGTAGTTTATTTTGTCAATTTGCTTGTTTGCATGGTTCATTTTACCAGATTTATTGCCTGTTTATTTTCGGGTAAAATCAAGCTACAGCGAGCGACCGCTGTTCCGCTGCGTTCGCGGGGGTGGCTTTTGCCGTACCCCCACTAAAATTATAGTCACATAAAACCTATCTTTAGTCCTAAAACAGGGAAGTCATCATTTTGTAATCGTAGGGTGTAACGCGTTTTTCTTGTGCGTATTACCATTCGCTGTATTACTTGTGATTTCCAGTAAATCGTTGTTAGAAACATAATTACATGTACTGTGCTTGTGTGTTAGCTGTTATCAATAAACATAAGTGTATAAGTGTAACATAAGTATCAACGTGTGTGTTTCATTTAACTACGGAATCGACTGTTGTGGACGCAAATCCATAATACAGCTGATTAGTAACCACATATTATTAACTTAAAAGCACGCAATGTCTAATATAAATGGTGAAGTACCGCCATCTTTTATCGTTCTTCTATGGGACGAGCCCGTAATTTTCGCACAAGGATAACGGGGTCGTCCAAGTTCGAGTTGGGTGCGCGTCCCCTTGGGTAGGGATACGACCCGGTCATAAATTTCCGCACCGAAGGCGCTTTAAAATTCCATCCGCTTACACAACGGCACGTGAATACAGAGGGATGACTGTATATTATTGTAATATACACAGGGCACATGAGAAAAAACCGCATAAATTCCCGACTGGGGCTCACCTAACACGCTGAAATTTTCGCGGACATGATATATGATTATTTCCGGACCACCGAAACGCTTTGCCACTACCATTTAGGTCCACTTGCGCTTTTATTTTATTTAGGGCGGATCATAGATGTCTAAAACTCGCTCGGGAGCGTGGATAATATGTATATAGGTCTTTAAGGTAATTCTGTTTTGTTGAGTATAGGAGGTAGGAGAGACAGAAGAATGGTTAAGTATATACTTTTCAGTATTTTAATTTTTGACGGAAGTCATCCATTTCTGTCAGTATTAAAAATCGTAGGAACACTTATCTTGAAAATAAATACAGAATAAAAGTAAAAAACAAAATAACTAATAATAAAACAAATACATCAAAATAATTCCAACCTATATTTTATAACTGAGAACAGACACAGCAAGGTAAACAGTGCACTGCTTGAACGGATGCAGTCGTACGACTATTCTTATCTGTCACACTCACAAAGTCATAACATTTAGATCTTTGTCTATGAGACAAGCGCAAATCTGACTTTCTTTCAGGAGCAGTACTTGAGAAAGATAGTTAAATTAATAGATTGCCTTACACATACAACGAAATAGACAAAATAGTTTACCCAAAAATAAAAACTATCGGTATAAAGTTGCATAATTCTGACGTTAAAGTTATAACTTAAACTTATATGTAGCAGTTTTTCATCCAACAGGCTCCATATAATAAAACAAGCAAAGTAGAAGTGAAGAATGTTATCAAATTTATTGCTAAATTTACGAGATATCAATCGCATTATTCTAGCAAAAATACTTTGAATCTGCCAATAATCTATACCTTATACAAGAATGATATGAACGATCCTCTGTCAATGTATGTTTACCGAGATATTTTTCGGAGGAAATTTAACTTAACTTAATTTATTTATATAGGGATAAAGAATATTTCATATCCTTTACCCCTATATAAATAAATACATCACCAAACACGATAAAATATCATTGAAGTACATCTGAAATCATAGTTACATTATATAGATTATAAAGAATGTAAACACACTGTTCGGATTACTCCTCCCGCACAAGTATTAATTAATTCGGGACGACACGTGTTTCGGGAAACGTGGATTCCCATTATCAAGTCGAATAGCCGATAAAGCTGATAAAGAATGTAATGTAAAATATATTGGGCAAGCAAGACGATCAATTCTAACGCGTTATAAACTAGCTCTTCTCAATCCTCGTGTTACCTCGCATAATTTTGATGCAAATTGCAGACGAAATCGGTGTCAGCAGAAGTACAGTGGAGACGTATTTTGAAATGCAACAAATACAAAACGTACAAAGTTGAAAAGTTCCAGGAGATATTTCCAAAGGACAATTATGCAAGAATGGAGTTTTGTGCGGCCGTGGTGGAAAGGCTTAACGAAGGAAAAAAATATTCTGTTTTTCGACGAGTCCTCCTTTCCACGTCATGGTAAGCATAAAGCCTCAGTCGTGCGATATTGGTCTCGAGAAAATCAACAACTGTGGTGGTACTCTGCCCGAAGCCGATGCGATCGCCTGACGTCATACCATCGAAAACGAGATGCGGTCGCTTTTGGTACTCTGCTGAAACATCGCTTTTAAATCGGGAAGTTTCGGTAAAATGCGAGATTGACTTAAATTATCTACTATGAATGCTGAAAATATAGTCATTTTAGGAATGTCAGGAAAAATTTGCACTAAAGTATATGACAGGTTTTATGTTTTGAAAGCAAGTGACTTAATCCAAGATTTTTCTAATTTGATAAATATTGTTTCGTTTTATTATATTAATATTTAATCAATTAATTTTATCAGAAACATACTAAGACACGAGCTTGGGAAATAGATAGCTAGTGAAATGTAAGTATTAACAAATGCTTTTATAAAAGTTTCTATGTAAAATGTTTGCCACAGTTTACAGAGTAAGTGCTTTATCGCAGATGTTCCCTGTACAAATGGTGCTGTACGCAAATGCGGAACGCCAAGAAATTGTCCGTAACTTTAATATTGCAAGGAGGATTAAAAGAAATAACTACGACGGTCCATTTACCTTGGAAAATGAGGCATTTGTAAAAATGTTTCGTCTTACAAAAGACTCATTTATTAATAAATGAGTTGTTTATCCATTTAGCAAATTCAAAGTAATTGGTGTTAGATATTTTTTCTAAAAAGTCCATCATTCACGCACGTAATTAAAAATTTAGTCTCATCTATAAGTAAAAGAAAAACCTATGAATGTAACATTAATATTTTCCTATATATTTAACTTACTTTTACTTAATATTTTTTTGTGATGAACAAATTACAGATAACTTTCTAACACGGGATACACTTCTATAATAAATGATTTTTTTCTATACATTCTACTGAATGGTTTGAACGTTTTAACACTCGAATTCCTACCTACATTTACACATTTACACATTTTTATTCCTATCTCACTCTCACAAACAACCGTCATTGGATGCGAGGTGCATTTCCATCCCCAAAAGCGATCGCATTTTATGGCTAGGACCCGGCAAACTTTTACGATCGCTTTGAATGGCAGAGTACCGAATGCTAGAATGTGACGTCAAAATGACGTGAGCGGGAAATGACAGAGTACCTATAGTGGTGGGTAATGTAAGAACTCAGTACCTCGAAAAACTTAACGTTTCGGCGGGTATCTTGGGTGATAACATTATGGGACCATTTGTTAACGACGGCAATTTGAATGGAATGAAATATTTGGATTTGTTGCCGAGGCAAATTATTCCCGCTGTCCGTCAACTTAACCCCGATTTTCATGCAATTTGGTTTATGCAAGACGGTTGTCCAGCGCATAATACCAAATTAGTAATGGAGTTTTTAGAAAACACCTATTCCAATCGTGCTCGTTGTCAGTAAGACTCGAATGCGTGGTTGCCATTCACAAAGCAATCCCCCGTTACAATGTGGGCATACGTGTATAAACGATTGTTTCTCCCTTGCTCGGATGTGTTACCATTGATCTATATCTCTACTTCCCTCTATCTCTATCTCTATTCCCATGGTTTTCGTCCTGCTTGTATTTGTACTTATATTCCTTTTTCCTCCAATTATTTTACTCATAAGTACACATGTATTGTAAGTTTTTTTCCCGTACAGGCAATTATGCCAGTACCATCGACAAATATACATCCACTGATTCTATTTTTTTCACATTGCCTGCTAACATTTGTACTAATTTCGTCCATAAATATTATATTTTTTATTTTAATTCTATTTTATTTTAATTTTATATGTTTGCGGTTTGATTGTTTACAAAATAAATTTGAAATAAAAATTAAAAAAAAAGTTTTTGATTCCTTGTTCATTTATTCGACGCACCCTTTGTAAAGCTTCCGAGTCCCTACTTTGGAACTGCTGCTATAAAGAGCACATAAAAAGAAAAATCTGGGTAAAGCCAGACCTTGAGAATTAAGAATTTCAATATTAAACGAATGAACTTCCCGCTTTTACATTTTATTTACCTTCCATACCTTATGAGATCCCGTGGTTTCAATTTCCAAATAAACCATTCCCAATTTACATTCCAGCTCATTTACATCCAATAAGGAAACAAATCCGCGTGGAAACAAGTCATATTTGAATTGTTATAAACCTCGGCGTAAACGAATTTGCATGGCGAATCGCGATCCTTCCTAACCAAGCCGGTGTGTCGTTTTCATTTTTTCTTTTTCCCTACCTCGCTCCCCGTGTTATATTATACGTAATAGCTCTCGAGACGGAAATATAGCGCGGTTCGGACGACCAACCGAGGAGGGTTGTCATCTTATGCCCGAACGATAATTCGGGTACCTGAGTATCTGCCTACTTCCACTCTAACTGCGGAATATCTACCTCGGTTATGAATTTACAAATACGACGACCGCCTCTACTAGACTAGGTATCATCATCTTACGGTGTGGCATCCTGTTCTGAGACAGGTATTTTCTGCAGGAACTCCCGGTCATTGTTAGGAAATTTGTTAGGAAATTCGAAATAATCAGAAATTTATTGCAACTATAGATCAGATTGCAATAACTAAAGGATATATTTACAAGAATTATATTTGCACAAAACACAACATAATATTTATCAACCCGTTTAACCCCAATTGAAAGATTACAAATTAACAGGCTCGCTGAAACCTGGAGTAGAGAAAGAATACCAATTTTGAAAATCCTCTTCAACAATTAGGAAAACTATGGGGTAACTTAATCTTTCAGAGGGTAAAGTGGGACGTTCATTCTCGCGCAACGTAAGGGTCGTGCAACATAATTGGGAAGACCAGGTTTGTAGGAATATTATCTAAAAATACTAGAAACAAACCAGTAATGTTAGCGTCCTTAATGCACGCAGTAATGACATCAGGTATGAAGCTGATACCTCTGTTATAGGCAAATATAAATAACTTATAAAGACAAAATAGGCTAAAGCACAAGTAATTTCAATTTCCCTTTTAAGAAAATCATAATATTATATTGCCTATGTTAAGAGCATTGTAGATGAATACCAAATATCTCTAAACATGTTTTGGGAATTTTAATATTACTGTACAATGGCTAAACATTCTGCCCGCCTTTAATTGGTTATTTGACTTTGACTACATATTTAAAATACAACTCCCAACATCTATAATGTTGTGAATTTGAAAGAAGAACAATAGCAATTGAGTGATCTTGAAGCATAAGTAATTTCAATTTCCCTCTTAAGAAAATCTTAATATCATGTTGCCTATGTTAACAGCGTGGTAGGTGAATACCAAATATCTCTAAACATGTTTTGGGAATTTTAATATTACTGTACAATGACTAAACATTCCGCCCGCCTTTAATTGGTTATTTGACTTTGACTACATATTTAAAATACAACTCCAACATCTATAATGTTGTGAATTTGAAAGAAGAACCATACCAATTGAATGATCTTGAAGCATAAGCAATTTCAATTTCCCTCCTAAGAAAATCATAATATTATATTGCCTATGTTAACAGCGTGGTAGGTGAATACCAAATATCTCTAAACATGTTTTGGGAATTTTAATATTACTGTACAATGACTAAACATTCCGCCCGCCTTTAATTGGTTATTTGACTTTGACTACATATTTAAAATACAACTCCAACATCTATAATGTTGTGAATTTGAAAGAAGAACCATACCAATTGAATGATCTTGAAGCATAAGCAATTTCAATTTCCCTCCTAAGAAAATCATAATATTATATTGCCTATGTTAACAGCGTGGTAGGTGAATACCAAATATCTCTAAACATGTTTTGGGAATTTTAATAATACTGTACAATGGCTAAACATTCCGCCCGCCTTTAATTGGTTATTTGACTTTGACTACATATTTAAAATACAACTCC
>JARFOC010000371.1:84734-99486 GCA_031763485.1 Osmoderma eremita | reverse complement strand
TGCGCATAAATTCACTGCTTTTGTGGCGCCATCGTATGGCGCATAGAGCTAGTTACTGCTGACAGGGAAGCAAAGCAAGCCCTTTGCCTCCTTTTCGGATTTCCAATAAATTGCCGTTAGTGGGCTGTCTGTATGTTACCTTGTAACATACATATGTTGAAATACTTTTTAAAACTGGTTGAGGGTCCATTTTCATAACAGTTTTTATTGCCTTTTGTATTGCTGGTGATGTTATTTTTTCACTGGTGGTACATTGATATCCGGCTTTTACAATTAAAGAAATATTGTAAGAGGCTTCTAAGCCTCCACCATTATTTACAGAAGTAGACGGCTTAAGAAATAATTTAATTTCCGCTTCAGAACGTTACGCAAATGTTTCTTTGAGATCCTTGAAAATCCACATCTTGCTTAGCGGGATGCATTCTTTCATCTTCAGTCCTGCCTAGCAACGGGCGCATCTACAAAAGGGATATTCGATTTTAGATGCATTTATCACACCGCTCTACGTAAATCTGTATTATATTTATACATATTAAAACGAATATGTTAAAAATTACATTCCTTAAAAAATAAATAAAATTTTTGACCCTTTTTAAATTTCCATCGACCCCCAAGGGGTCCACCTAGATCCCGTTGGAAACCCCTGCTTTAAACTGGTTCTGTGTACATATCTGAACAGATTCGGCTATTATGTATGCCAATACAGAGGTGTGTCGTTTCGGCCGAAGTCGGTACAAAAGAACGAATCCGAACTTGGAACGACTCAGCAGTTTGCATCGATATCGGTCCAATTTCCGTATCCGGATAAGAATGTGTATTGTATACATTTATACTTATACTGTATATCGCTGTACAACATTCACCAGATGTGTCGATTCGATCGGAGTCGGTACAAAAGAACTAAACCGCACTTGAAGCCAGTCGTTGTACGATGCCGGTCTAGTTCCAAAAGCACCTTTCATAAGACAGACCGAGAATGAACTAGTCCGCAAAAGGAACTATATTGCACATCTCTACAATACAACATCCTGAAATGTTGCTTCGGTGTTTTTACTAATTTTTTGTTTTGTTTTTGTTTTAGGGTCTAGTCGATTACGAGGGCGACTCAGACGAAGAAGAGGAAGAAACGCAAGGGGAAGTGGCTAAGCGACCGCGACTCTCATAGTATGCGATATATCCGGCGACACAGGTAAGTTCCTCAAAGACTCAAGTGTCGCGGGTACCAGAGTGATCTCATAGTGCAGTGTGCGGTCTGATTGGTCAATTACATATTAACAACGGGGGAAAAGGGAAATCGAAGCGGAAGAAACGAAATACAAACAAATAAACAGTTTGAAACACAGCAGTGTTATTATTACTACTACTAAAAGTTCTATAAATAAAATACAGTTTGTTGCGATTGAAATATGATGATATAATAACGTTATCGGACTCGGAATGCGATGTCGGAATTATTTCGACTTGTACCGTAACAAATAAATAATTTGTAACAGAAAAATTGCAGAAAATTAACACTTATTAACCTGAAACTTTTCTAACATAAGCAAGAAAGCAACAAATAATTGTGTACATATATAAAACTATTTTATCACCTTATATCTGCGTATTACAATACGATTATTCCGACTAATAGATTCTTTGATTGTTTTTCTGTGTATGTTAGGGGAATCGGTGTCTCGTCTACAATCATTCATCGTTAAATTTTGAGTGTAATACAAAATAGAATTTAAACTAATCAAAAGAAGATGAACCGTTAAAACATCACAAGTACCTAGCAGAGAAAGCCTTATCTTTCAACAAAAGAGGAAAGAATGAACAAATTGCACATAAAATTACAAACGCATAGGACACACTTAATATTTATCGAATTCATTAAAGAAGGGATCGGTTTGACTCGTTTTGAGATTAGTTGATATGAAGACCAAGAAGAGCACAAATTTTAACTTCCTCCCTCGTCCTGTAAAAATTTAAAAAAAAAACACAAAGAAACGCAAACGTGTACAGAAAAATGGAATATTTTATAAGATTTTATTCTATAATGAGATGTATGGGAGTCGTAACGTCGTGTTTTCTCTCTCAATTGTTTCAAGTATGTACGTTACTATATGTTCCAAGTGAGTACCGAGCTTAACAAGTCAATGGCGCGCGTGCGCAAGATATAAACTTAAAAATGATGTTTTTTTTACAACGGCGTGCTATATTCTTCCTTCTCCTTGAAAAGAAAATTCGAATTTTCCTTTCAATATGCCTCCTATATTAGCTACACTAACCAAATATTGAAATTGGGAAATTCGATAAATTAAAGTCTTCTATAGAGAGACGCTGTTCTCGTTGTAAAAGGAAAGTTGACAAGCGACTCGCTGAGTTCGGTCCATATTCGTAATGTCGCCCTGTTTCTACACGTGAGAAATAATTGAGATCATCATTCAGTAAATAATTACGCAAAGAGGAGTTCGCCGGAACTCAAAAATATAAAAATACAATTGTGAATTTCTAAGTTAAGTTAGGTAGTCGATAGTTTATAGTATCGAATATATCTTATAAATTAAAAGCAAACAAAAAAAATGAGTGTAGTGTCCATGAAGTGATTTAGAATGTGTGAAACACTTTGTACTGTTAAATCGATTCGAGAAAATTGTCGATTTTTCTTTTCTGTTGGCTGAGATTTAACTTAAATTTTCCTTCCGTGATTCTATGCTGATGCTATTTATTTTTATTATTATTTGAGTGTGCGATTTATATTAATTTTCTTTCCTTGTACCCGGTTAACAGTACGAAGACGGAAAACAGACCTAACAATCAAAAGAGAAAAGGAAAAACCAATTTTATTCTCAATTATCTTTTTTGTTTTTCAATTTTAAAAATAATCATAAGCGATGGAAGTAAAGTGTATGAAAAAATGTATCTTAATTTATATATATATATAAAATAATAATATACAATGAGTTCATTTATTTCGTTGCATTCTTACATTCCAAGACAGGTTTAAAATATAAAATTGATTTTATAACTAATGTTCGTATTATAAGAACTGTAGATGGCGCAAAAACAATGCTACAACTTTTTTTATATATTACATAAAATAAATATCATTTTTTTATAGTAAACCCTAAAGAAATAATATTTATTTGGTTGATATATGAAAAAAAGATTCTGAATTGCAAAAGCGGAAACACAAATCATTTAAAAATACCTTTAGGAGTTACATAAAAAAACAAAACCCATGTATAATAGGAGAATCTATATCCGACATTAATTATTTGTCATTGAGAGTGAAAAAGAAACATCAAGAAAAGTGTATGTAAGTGCATATACAGGTTTGGCGGATATGCATTGTGATGTATGGACCACTTAAAGTGATACACGCAAAGTTATGGGCAGAGGGAAGCACCTTTTTGTTGCAGCATTAAAATGGTACTCTTGGTTATTATGTCACACAAAAACCAATTTATATATTTTTTAATGGCATGTATACCTTTTTTTGTTTTTATTGAGAGGGGGCGCTAGTAAGAGCACGCCATACATTTTATATTAGCATTGACTGCGTTTGAAAGATACAAATCGCTGTGGCATTTACTCAACATGTTTAGTGTTTCTGAACGCTTCTTTGAGGATTTGTTGTGATTATGGTTGACAGTTGACATTATATCGTTACAGTGAGGTTTTATTTCTTTAAATTTGTTATGGAGAGTAAAATTTTTTTTTTATGGAAGACGATAACGTTTGTTTTTTCTTCCTTTGGTAATGGAATCGCTTTTTATTCCGTCGTTTCATTATAAAGATATGATCAGCTTTCGCATTGTATTCTTCGGCCAATTTGGGGCATGTATTAACGGCACCCATAGCGTCCTCTTGCGTCGTTCTACTGGAGTATTCAGCTTATATTTCTTCTCCTTACTATTATCGTGTACTATATCATTTACTATTTCGTTATCTGTTATAATTTGGAAATTCTCTTCACTTCCAAGCAGCCAAGAATTTATGTCTTCGCTTGTTAATTTGATGGTTCGTTTTGACAAAGTCTATTAATTCCAGGACATCAGAATTTAGGATTCCATATGCACTTTAAACTTTTTCGAGTGTGGCCATATCACTTGAAGCTAGTGGATGTGATCGCCACAATTTTGTTCGGGGAAGAATTTTGATAAATTTTGTTGTTTATGAAATGTTCGAAGTGATCTTAAGAAATTTTTATGAAACCATTCTGCTAACACATCCTGCGTTACCCACGTTCGTCTCTGGTATATGACCGGAAGGATTGTGCTTTTAAATGCTCTTAGATAAACCTTTACCAATTACCCATAACTGCCGTTGGCGTTTGTACAAGGCATGGATGTAATTCGATCTTTGGGCATTTTACATACAGGTGCACTTTCTTCAGTGCTATGAACAAATGTTTGCTCAGGCAACAGCCTCCAAAATAAACCAGTTTCATCTGCATTATACACTTGATTCGGTCCAAGATTTAGCTCTTCAATCTTTTCTAGATATTTTTTAACAAAAGGATCTACAGCAGAAACGTCATAAGATTTTTCACCAATTATACTTAAAAACGTATTCGGTTTTGTTTTTTGAAATTATCTAGCAATCCATCGCTAGCTTTGAAATCATGGTTTTTGATGATTTGTTTGTTGGTAAAAATTTCCCCAGAAATAGGATGTGTTGTGCACTACCCGCAAAATACTTCGTATAGGATAGCATGTTGAACACCATACGCTTTAGCTAAACGAGAAAGCTTTTTAGCTTTATCAAGTTTTTTAATCATTTCTGCTTAGTGCCTTATGATTTCGCTTTTTAATATTTTTATCTGATATTCTATATGTACATACATAGAGTTAAATGTTACTAAATATTTCCAATGGGGTAAGATAGATTGTACTTTCAAAAACAAAAGAGGAGCGAATGTCGGTTTGGATTTGAATTGAACATTTTCCTACACGCTATTAAATTCTGAAAACAGTGTCACATAAAAAACAGTGGCACATAAGTATTCATACTCCACCTATGCGTATCAGATGGTATTTACCCCTTTTACACTTGAAGAATTCCCTAATTGCTTATTAATTGCTTTTTTTATAACCAAGAAAAAGAAAACAAAAGCTTTATTTACAAAAATATAACATTTTTAAACATATACAAAAATTGTATCACTCAAAAGTATTCATACTTATTGTATTTTAAATATAGGGCATCTAATATTTGGTTGGTCCTCGGATAGACTTCAAAATTGCATAAGACGTCGTGGCCTGCTTTGCCCCAATGGTTTTGTAACACTAGAGTCAAGATTATCCCATATCCCCTGTATTTTACTCTTGAGATTTTCTTTATTTTGTATATCGAACTTTCGCTGCTGTCGTGTGATTTCAGTCCACAGGTGTTCTATGGGATTAGTGTTTGGACTTTGGGGTGGTGATGCTAAATAATGGAGGGGGGGGGGTTAAAACCGATCCACTGCTTAATAATATCTGCCGAATGTTTGGGATCATCAAATAAAAGTTGTCTTGAAGACGTAATTTGGTTGCGCTGTCAAGCAGATTTTCTTTTAAAATATTCAGATAAATAAATAAATAAATTTATCCATTATTCCGTCTATAAAAATTACGCACGCCACCAACCGCCATGCACCCCCACACCGTTATTGAGCCGCCTTATTGCTTTACTGTCGCTCTCAGGTTTCTTACATGGAGCTGTGTATTTCATTGTCGCCACACATTGCCTCTACCATCGCACCGAAAAATATTGAATTTGCTCTCATCGGATATGTTCCCAAAAAGTTCCGTCCTTGTTTAAATACTCCCTAGCAAAATTTAACCGTTTCTTAACTCGGGGAAGACCCCAACTCAAGGGTCCTTCCCGAGTTAACTCGCATAAATATAGATGACGTATGAATACTTTTGTGGAGTGTCAGTTTGAGTTGATATTAAATAAAAAATTGGTATGTAAAATATATCTGTATTTTTTAACTTTGCTCTAAAAGATTTTTTTATTGGACAGAAAAACACTATATATAATATTAAAGAGAATTCTTCGAGTGTACAAGGGGTAAATACCATCTGACATGCAATAATACGTGGGGTATCAATACTTACGTGAGTAACTGTATTTCTTTTTATGCAATCAATATCATAATAACAAAAAATTGCATAATTATTGCACAGAAAAAGTCAATAAGTACCCTACCGTGGGAATTGTTCAAGATGTTCCCCCTTTTCCACCTGTTTCGCGCCTTAGAATATGCCAAAATTTCATTTCCTTCCGCGTCATTTTTATTTCTGTTCCTCTTTCTTACGTTTTCAATTTTTTTTAAACTTAAGTTGAAGTTACTAAAAATAATTGGGGCAAATTTGAATTGTGCTGCTTGGGCAGTGTAACATACCTAACTAATCACTAAGCTAATACTTCTGGTGACGCATAAACTGACATTTAATTATTATTACGTAATTTAACTCATCAGCCACATTTCCAAAGCCTACTCGTGTAATTTGCGTTTTTGTTCTTATGATCTTATTTATGCCCTAAAGAGAAAACATAAAAACATCTCGCTATATTCAGAATTTGATAAATTATCTAAATATGCAGAAAAATACAAATCGTTCATTTAAAACAAGTTTGTTGTTGAGTTTTTTTAGAAAATATTCTTTTTTTATTATAGCTTCCAGAATTGATTTAATTTGATTTTAATGAATCGAAATTCACAGTTCTGTCGTTCTATTATATTGGATTATTTCACTCTCTCCACTTATTCAAGTATAAGGCCGAAAATCCACCAATCATAAAAGAAATTTTATTTAAGTATAAAGTTACTGTTAATTTTCCTAGGTCGTATGTATAGAGAATTGCATATAATAATGGTTGAAACGAATTATGGTTAATTAGAAAAGAATTTCTTATAATTTCTAAGTCTCCTGATTTTTATTTAGATTGGCCCCATATCTGCATCTGTCACTCTTCTAAATTTTAATTACATTATTTTAACATACCAATACGAGTACATTTTACTTATTGAATCTTAATTTGGGGGTTGCATATTTACAAAAATTAATTTTTATGTATAAAATAAGAATCTCTACCTAGCAGATAAACGAGGAAGATCCATTTAAACCTGCCTTCGTCTCCTGAACCATCCGTAATTGTTAACGAACTAAATGTACATTTTGTATATTATGACACCATTTGCGTACTAATTGGAATTGGCACATATTTATTATTTCTATTGGGTGTCAATATTAAATTGCAGTCTCTCAATTATTATAATTTTCCTTGTCTATACTATAATTATAATCTGGTAATGATGCGTTGGAACAATTGATTTTTTTAAATATATAGTTAAAAAGAAAATGTAGAAAAGAATAAATAATAAATAAATATCACAACACACAAATTGTATATATATTTTATTAGGGATTTATATATATGTTCGCTCAAGTTGGAAGCCGTGCAAATTAAATCAATTCACACACTCGCAAAAGTTTTTATCGCAGCAACAATACCGTGGCAAAGACGAACGAATCTGACGATCATCTGTAACATACATTAACAAATACACGAAGAAAATCCATTGTATAATAGCTAATTTGTACTGGACACATATAAAATTATCGACACATGAGCGAATATATTGATAAATGTATAAAATAATGATATATATCATGTTTATTCTCGTCCTAGAAAATTATATACTAAACAGCTGCAACTTTCGAAGTGGGTACTTAAATTATATTAAGCAAATCTTATATAATGCTGGTGTATAATTTCCACAGGACGTGCTTTTCATTAAGATGATGTTTTAAAATGGCAGCCTTACATATTTTTTATACAAAACCGTCTGTTTTTACACAGATATATCCAGAACATTTTTTTTTTCTACGTTTTTGTTTTTCCTTATGATATTCATGTTTTTTAAAAGAGAAGTTGTAAAATAAAATTGTATTCGTTATATTTAGGTAATAAATATAAGTGAAACGTACGTCTTTTATTTTGAATAAATAAAAGGGAAGCTGCTGTGATCAGGTTTTGTCTTTTATAACTCGTATTGAAAGAGAGAAAAAGGCGTTATTGAAATGAGAATAAATCAATTGATTACGAAAAATCAAAGCTTAGTTGTTACCATTTAAAAATGAAAAAGTGAAATTATGTTCTGATAATGATATCAGGCATATGACGTCCGTTTTCTGCAATGTACTGCTGTAGTCGTTCCTCAAAGTTCCGCATTGCCCTCACAAATCGATGTCAATTGCCCTAAGATCGGTTGTGATGGCTTGTTTCAACTCTTGCAGATTCGAGAGTATCACATTTGCCTTTAGGTGTTCCCATAAAAAATAATCACATGCTGTGAGGTCAGGGGAACGACGGGGCCAGGGTACATCACCGACACGGGAGATTACGCGTCCAGAGAAAATGCAACGCACAACTTCCATTGAGACTCTGGCTGTATGCGCTGTGGCATCATCTTGTTGGAACCAAACATTTCTTATGTTAATTCTTCGTCGTCGCAATTCTGGAATCAAAAAGTTTTCCAACATGAAAACAGAGGTGACAGTACTGTAACGGAGGTTACAGTTGCCCCTCTTGTATCTTCGAGAAAATAAGGTCGGATCACTCCAAGACGGCTCAGAGCGCACCAAACGGTGACTTTCTCACTGTGAAGTGGCCATTGATGCAGTTCACTGCTCGAATGAAAATGAGCCCCATCGCCCATCATTATTACTGGTTCATTTTCATCAGCAAAAATTATTTGCATTCTTTCGGCGAGCTGCAGGCGTTGTGCAAAATCTCCTTCATTTTACATGCTCCTCAACTATGAACGCACGATACTCTCTTGTCCATTGTGACTAACGAATCGAACGGCGTCAACCGCGATCTTATACCCCCTCCCTGTCGCGTGTAATACCCGTTTCAAAAACACCCTTTCCGCCTCGGTCTCTATATACGACCAAACAAGTTGTGATCGTGTATAGACGAATAGCGTTATATTATACACGTCGTGCCGAGCAGCTGCTTCGCAATTTTTTTTTACATAGGCAGTTGATAAAAATATGTTTCTTAACCTTATTTTGGAGTATTTACGAACTTCCAGTTAGATTATTACTAGAATGGTGAAGGTATTCAAAGTGTAAAATGGTTTGATTTGTTTTAGATTATCCAATATTTTTCATTGAAATGTTTAAAAGGGGATTCTTAAAGTGATTTTTTTTTTGCCAGAAAATGTAGTAGTGCTCTCTAACAGGAAACTACGAAGTCGCACGAAACACTACTATCTTAGTTACTGCCCATACAAAACGTCATCACCAACCGCCACTGAGGACTTGAATACTTTCGCAGGAATGGACATGTGTATTGTAATAAAACAAAGCATTCGATTGCACACCTATTAATGCAGCCACACTTTCTATCAGTGAAGAATTTGTATTACATCACATAGCTGTTGTATCCTACAGGAGAATGTTTTAACAGTAAAACATTCTCCTATAATAAAAAAAAAACTTTTATCAAGGATTACTGCTACTAATTCAGTTTCTCTAATAGTACGGAAATTCAGCCGGTTAAACCGTTAAACACGAATGATGTAGGTATTTAGCAAATTTTTTGAATCTAAAACGACCCAAGAAGTGTAAGAAATAAGTAAGATTGTAAACACACGCAGACGTAAAAAACGTAGGATTTGTCTGTAGTATAGACGATATTTCATACATTCTTTTTTGACTTACAATTATTTGTATATTATTGGTTGCAAACTGAATTTTTAGGATGAAGTGTCTCCGTCTATCTTTTATCTGTATAAGCAATTCAACTAGGACCCTATACACTGGAAAATAATAAAGTCCAGCCCGAGGCAGACAACGGAACTAATTACCGGTACTACGTAAAACATTTATTTTTCAAATACATTTTAAAATTACAACATTCTCCCAACACAATAAGAAAAGATTTCTGCAAATTAACTACACGAATTTACATGAGAAACCGGTAGAGAAAAGAACCACAAGTACAATTTTTATCAGACGAGGTTGGCATCAATACCAGCAGTCGTAGAGGCGTTTCCATTCGATGATGACCTAATAAGCAAGCGACCGAAAATTATAGAGAAAAATAGGTCAGGAGCGTTGTTCGGAAGCGGCGCGCTTTATTAGGACATTTAGTCGCAATATATAAAGAGAGATCAAAAAGTAGAAAAGGGTTGCAGCACATTTTTTTAAGCACCCAGTATAATATTTGAATTATTAGAGCGATTTAAAAAAGTGTGCTGCCAACTATTTTCTACTTTTTGATCTTCGTCTATAGATTGATCTCACGTAGTGCATACCGGCGATTTCCCAGACAGTATTTCCAGAAAATTCGTTTATGCTTATAGTGCTACCCTCCAAGGTGCATGTTGTTATGAAAGTTTCCAGACTGCAAATTATGAGGGCTTCCATGATTGTACAATGATCGCGCACGCACTTGTGCAACCAAATGTGTATATGCCAAATATACAACTATTGGTACGACTGCACGGCAAAATGCTATTGATGAATTAATTGAGGCTGAATTGAGGTAACCATGGGCGTAACATTCGACGTAAACGGCATCTTCACTGAAAGTCTCTAAAATAACAATAATCGATTTAATAGTCAGTATGTCATGTCATATTCGTTTAACAGAAACAATGTTTGATTTACTGCGAGCTCTGAAGAGTGCTATTATTTCGCAAAAAAAGTAACATATAACAACAGACACTTACACCAATGTCAATAGCTAATAGAATTTGACAGTTCAAACCAAGCCGGTAACTTATGGATGTGAAATTCAGTAGATTGGGATAAAAATCATTAATAAAAGGAATCCGACGTTTTGACACTAATATAAGTTATTTCTTCAGATCTGCTGAACTTCTAGATGAATATTAGGTAGGTAAGTACAGATTTTGTGTGAGTAATACAAATATTTTCTAAATTAAAACCTTCATTTTTAAAAATTTCAAATTGATATTCTACAGAAAGTACATCATATACAATTATCACAAGTCACAACCAGAATCAAATCACGGAATACACATAATTAATATGAAATAATGACGAAAGTATAAATTTAGTAAAACGTTACAAAGTCAAGTACATAATACATAATATCAGTAAAAAAGGATCAGTCTGCATTTGAATTAACATTTGGAGAGGTTCTATCTCTCTTATGATTCTTTTTCTTGTTTATCTTGCCCATTTTCTTTGAACTATTCGATGAAGAATCCACGGGTGATGACCCATTTGAGTGATCCTGCAATATGTCTCTTAAGCTAGAAAGGTCACCATTTTCATCACCCTCAACATCGACAGTATCCATAAAGTCATTCTCACTATTCTTTTTTGGAGTACCTATGCCATTACACACTGTATATAATTGCAATACAAATGGAATCAATTTGGATATTACTTCAAATAGTTTCTATTGCATGCTTTTATTATACCTTTTCCTTTTTTGGCTCCATTCCGTTCTTTTTTCTTCTTAGCCCGTCTATCATTCCAATCAGCATCATCATCATCGTCACTTGCAATACCCGAGTAAGAGGAATTGTCGCGATTATTATTATTTACGACACGCCTAACATTTCTCGGTCTAACCCTACCCATTCCCAAACAATTCTCCAAGTGTGGAGCAAACCTGTAATTTATCGACTATAAATAGCTGCTACGTAAAGACTTATATAAACATACCGTACAGCAGTGACAGGTCTGTTGCAATTCGGACAAACACACTCTTGTTTTTCTTTTGTATGGTGATGTCCAAATATATCTGCGTTTGAGGAGATGTCATTTTCTTCGACTGTCGGTGGCGATTTATCTCTATCTAAACTGAAGGCCTTCGTCTTGAATTTCCGATGCGCATCGAATATGATACCCAATGCGATATCATCGACTATATTATTGAGGAACTTCTCAGTTGTACGTTTTAAAATCTCTTTGTTACTAACGATTTCATGGAATTCCTTATCAAAAGTAAAAGTATGGACAACTTCCTCGTCCATTTTTTTAACAAGGCCACGGATTTAATTCAAAAATACCGCCACAAGTGTGAACATACCGGTACTTTAACATAACCTATGATTTAGGTAATGTGAACGAAGAAAGATGGCTCAAAACGGTTCATATAGTGCCAAGAAATGGATTTTGACCAAATTCTACCAGCTGGATTAAATAAGGTTTTATTAAATTGTTACACACCCTTATTTACACATGCTTGACACCTTTATTTTGACAATTCACTTTGCTCCATCGTAAAGGGGGGGGGGACACCCTTTGGTGTAAACCAGGGGTTACTCGACCAATAGAGGGCTCTAGGTTCAAAATTTTATCTACAAGAGGGCTCTGAGTGTACAGTTCCAGAGGTCTACATAGAGTATTTTAAATTTATATTACAATTCCTTTACTTGTTAGTAGTTCTTTTGGTTTTTACTTATTGTTTAATCATTATCGTTATTTTTATTATTATTGTATATTTCGTCTGTAAAGACTGACGTGTCCCGAATTAATAATTTTAACGCACGTCGAACTAAAACCCAAGCAGCAAAATTCAAATTTACCGCAATTATTTTTAGTAACTTCAACATTAAAGCATGAAATTACCTACAATTTTGTAATATATTAATGGGTATTTTAATATCTTTAAGTTGAAGTTACTAAAAATAATTGGGGCAAATTTGAATTGTGCTGCTTGCTATTATAGAAGTCAGTACGTGAATAAAATTATTGTTAAAGCTGGTTGGTGCGTTATTGTGTTTGAAAAATAAGTAGATTTAACAATTTTGTGCGGTAGGAGTAATCCGAACAGTCAGTTTATGGTAAGCAAAAAGGTTAATTCCAATTATAAATACAACTCCGAGGAATATGTTAATCGAAACCGTCAATGCGTGTTTTTTGCGCAATTGTGCGCTCGCGCAGAATTATAGTGAACATGTGCTACTTAAAAATCTGCACGGCAGAATGCATACACTTTTTGTGAATGACATTATGCGAAAAAAGATTGTATACTAGAAGAATGAATAGAATTTTGATTGACATTATGCAACCTGTCAAGTTTGAAATATATGAGATTTGGCGCGGTAATTTGTTTGGTTGGATTCGCAGACCACCAGAGGGATAGAATGATTAATACTAAGGATACTACTTCTCAATTGTAGCTCACAAAATAAACATAATCACATACAGAGATAATATAGTTAGATGGTTAGATCACATAATTCCCGTTTCTAGACCTTACCTATTTATACATAGAGAATGATTAATAGTAAAATAACAAATCCCATTGTTGAAACAATTTATGAGAATATTAAGGGTCACACATTAAAACTTAGCGTGAATAAATACAAAAATATAACTGACGTTACAATACAGAAACAAATCAAATACAGCTTCTATAATCAATGTTTATTGTTATTAGTTATTGTACTTACCAATGTATTTGCGTTTATTTGTAATATTGTTACTGTGAATTATTTTATTATACTGTTAATAGTAACTTCCTTTTTTGCCTATAAAATTTTCAGTATTATCCAGTACGGTAAGTTCTCTCTGTTAAAGTATTTTATTTATTAAACATCTCACCATGTAATTTCAGAAAATTTACTGTACGTTCCTAAATTAGGATGTCAGATTAGTATAAAATATTCAATGGGACACTTTACAAAGTTTATTCCACATGAAGCAATTGCCGGTGTCTTTATAAATGAAGTGTTCTCAAGGGTATTTCGTAAATTATACTTTAGTTGATATATAAAATTCTCTTTTCAGCAAAGGGTTTTATTCGTATTAAGTATTTTAATTAAAGAGCACAACAACAACACACATTTAATTCCACTGTTTACGGTAAGGTATAGTTCTATTTTTTAAGATTCAAACTGATATTTTTTGATTTTAGGGTACGAGACCGAGACTTAGTTGTATCGAGACTATTTATCGGGAATTGCATATGTGATTATTACTTGAGCCATCGCTCTATAGGACATGTACGCTTCCTTAGTAATGTACGCAATATAATTATCTCTTCCTTCAGTTTTGTTTTTTCCTTCTGTTGATCGTTGGTGTTTTTTTGTAATGATTCATATTTCTCAAGTGGAAATGTGGGAATATCGACAGCTTCGTATTCTGTGGTGTAATTTTTATTTTCCTGCATTTAAAAACGAATTGTACATATAATTTAGAGGCTTCGTAACTACGTATATAAACTTTACCAATAGTTTAATTTTCAGTTTGTTGATGTTCTCTGCATATACGGTTACGAGTTTTCGATATTGTTGACGCATTAAAACTACTTCTTCTTGTAACTTACATAAATCACTAGATGATTCTGAAATACCCAAATACAGTTAAAATGTCTCAGTCAAAACGTAGTATCACTTTTACCTGTTTTATTCTCCATTTTCAGGTTCCTCACAATTCGTTACCTGTTAACATGTTGACCATTTCAAATTTAATTTAATTGTATATACTAACGCTAGAGGTCAGCGAACATCTGCACTCGGTTGGGTTTAAAAAATAGGAAATATTAAAAATTGTAATCTTTTGATACTAAGATATATAGAGTTAAATACAATAAAAACTGTATTACTTTTTTAGTGATATTAGTTCTAATTTTATTAATAATAAATTAGTAAATGATCCCTTATGAATGGAAAAATGAAGGGGTGTTATTTACTATATATACAGTGAATTTAAGTTAAAAAATACCCCTTACCACCTTGTTGAGTAAAGAACTCTGAATACGCATTTCGGCAACTAAGTTG
>JARFOC010000371.1:49565-84634 GCA_031763485.1 Osmoderma eremita | reverse complement strand
TTTCGAACGTTTCCATAGTTCCGGAAATGTGCAAGTCGAAATAGCTAGATTAATAATCATTTGTAAAGGGGTAGCCAGGGTACATCCTTAATGAAAAAGGAAGGAAGTTGATCATCGCCAGAAGTGTATTTATTCGAGAGAGTCGCCATAAGCTTCACAGCATTGTCATAAGGTATTAAAGGATATATTAAGCCAACGTTATTCTTTATACCAAGATATTATAATTGAATGGTACTATTATTGCGATGTTGGCTACTTGAGACGTTGTAAGTAACATGTTCAACACATTAGCTATATAGCAACACGTTAGTTATATATAGGCTATACTGCAAATTTACACTGCTCGAAAAAAAAATGCTTCTGATATATTATTTGAAGCGGCCACCTTATATACACATTACGATAATGGTGTATGTGATAGAATACTTGTAGTTTTAGTACATCGATATACAGATTACGTTTTCGATATAATAAATAATTTCTCGACGCCATGAGGTATAAGAGGAACCGTTTATGATGATGATGAAATAATTTCTAGATAAATATCTATATATTTATATTTATAACGTCAATCAATGACATGCTTCATTGTTGTTTTCATATACATTTGTCATTAACTGCCTAAATTTGCTATACAGCATCGTTTCCACATTTATTTGTGAAAAAAATTCAAAAATTCAAAAAAATGTGGGTATGGGGTACCCGGTCCCCCGTTATTAACTTTTTTCCAAAAATAATTCATCATCATTTGGACTATGTAATATAATCCAAATTATATTCTAAAAAAAAGAAAAAATCTGTTAGTTTCCGAGATATTTACAAAAATTTTAAAATCATTCAAATCTCTTCGGCAGAAAAAGTAAATGGTATTGTTCTCATACCAAGGTATTCTTTCAGTCTGTGCAGTTTCATCGAAATCGAGATGTGCGGGTGTCCCGTGTTCCCTTGTTAATCGTTACCACTGATAGTAAAAGGCCCAAGTGCTCTGACGTCACGCGTTTGTTACGCGGGTATTGCCAGATGAATACGCAGTGAGAGCAAACCGGCGAAGTATAAGGTTAGATCAATTCACATACACGTGTTTGTTCAATTTAATTTCAACTATTAGTGCTTCTAAGCGCTACTTTTTGTATTATCTGTTACAATTGTTTCTACGCGCTGTGTCATTGTTGTGTCCCCGATTGTCGCGCTAATTATAAAAACGGTCCGAAAGTGCACACATTACAGTTGGACGAGGAAGAAAATACATTTTATATATACATTTTCCGACCGATTCAAGAACCGTTGAAACTCTAAATGTAAATTAGGTAAAAGTAAAACTTCTAACAATGGAAAATTTGAAAATTCACAGGTGAATGAATTTATTCTTAAATCTGGAAAATTACTAAATGTAAATATATGTATTTTATATCTAAAGTCACTAGTTACCGAAGCATCCTATATTAATTGAACAAATAAATATTAAAGTAAAATAAATATAATGAGAAAACTGAAAGTATTACAAACATGAATAAAGCCTACGATATTTAAAAGTATTTTTTCTCGATAATACTGGCAGATAGGCCTCCCAAGTATTAAGATTTTTCAATAGTATCCTTGGGACTACTACATATTGTTTTTTCGATTCATATTTCAGACTCACCCTGTATATTTTCAATGACTGAATTAATCACCTTCTATTCTAATTTAATGTCGTTAAAATAGATAAACTGTTATTACAAATACATATGAGTACTGGAAAATCTAATTACGCAACAATTTCCATTAATAAAATTCCCATCTTTACACCGCTGTTTTAACGCAAAAACAATGATTACAAAATGACAATTTCTTTCCTCTTCCGACTTTTTTTTTGATGTTGCGATGAATGCGTCTGGATTTCCGACGCCTGAAGACTGATAACCTTATACGAAAAATATTTATTTATTTATTTATTTATGAGTTACGGGGATTATTAGAATAGAGTTGGTATTCCCATCTTCTCTATTCTTGCTTTTACAAGGATCTGATATACATTTTTTTTATTAATGAAAGATAAATCCTGTTATCTGTTCTAATCTAAATAATCAGTGATTTATGATCGAACGTTCCCACACCATTTACCGTGCTTCATCCATACTAAATAAAAGAAGTATTACCCGTCCAAATAGCAATTCCCGAAGGCGTTCCATTTGAGTACATAAAACCGTTATTTTCAGGAATTTCACTTTTACGAGTTGAAATCACGTGGAGGGATGACGTCAGAAATTATTAGTTACATATGCAAACAGGGTTACTAATTTATTTTGTTACGTCGTTAAACTAAACAGCTATGTTAGATAACAAAAACGTTCGGTGTAATAAAATGTGATTCATTATGAAATTTACGTAATTAAAAATACATATAAAAGGCAGATTTATACAAAAATAATAATAGTGTCGAGAAAAACATAGGAGACATTTAATTTGAAGGGTACCACTCCCACATTTATAATTCTTTTTAAGTTAAATATGGGTAACAATTTCCTTTAAATTTGGAGCAATAAGTATATTAAAACATTATAAATCCAGATTATTCTAGATCATTGTTCATTGGTATCTATTTGAATATTTAAATAGGTGAAATAAATAATTTATCTTTCAATTGTAGCAAAAAATAAAATTATATACATAACCTATTGTTAAAAATTTAAGATTTAGTTTTGTTTTACTTCTTTGGAACATAAAAAATAAGCCGACAATACCAAAAAGTGTGTAATAAGATCTTTTTAGGAAATTGGGTCATTAAAAACGTATTTTCTTTTCTATAATATTTATCATTTAACATTATTTATACAAAATAAATAGGAGCGAGATGTATAAAGGAAAGTTACAGCTAAAGATCTCAGGAAAATTAATAAGATTGGCGAAAATGACATAGACAATACAAAGAATAAAAAAGTGGAATGGAGGCAAATCAAGAGAATTTGAAGTAATAACGACACTCTTCAACTTGACATTAGCAATAATAATAAGAAATAGCAAAATAAAGACCACCGGAATCAAATTTAATAATGAATACCAGCTTATGGGCTTCGCAGATGACATAACAATAATTACAAAATCAAAAAATGAACTAAGGAAAATTACAAACAGAATAGAACACGAGGCAAGGAAATTTGAAATAAATCAAAATAAAACGAAATATATGGTCATGGGTAAGTCAGAAAAACCCTTGGGAGGAGAAGATAACCTGGTGGTGAGTGGAAGAAACAACAAAGAATATGTTTTAGAGAGAGTAAGTAAATTTGTCTACTTGGGAGTTATTATTGAAGAAAATGGGCGTGAAGAACAAGAAATCCAGGCAAGAATTGCAAAAGGAAACCGGAAATACGGAAGCCTGAAGAGTATCACGAAATCAAAATATGTATCAAAAAAAAAACAAGAGAGAATCCATGAAACAGTCATAAAACCGACCACTACATATACCTGAGACGTGGGTCCTGAATAAGGTTGAAAGAGGAGCAGATGAAAATATGGGAAAGGAAAAAGCTGCGTGCTATATATGGAGGAGTAAGAACCGAGGAAGGATGGAGGAGACGCACAAATCTAGAAGTAGAAGCATATGAAAGCCCCAATATTGTAGCTTTTGAATAAGATGGCTGGGACATGTACAAAGACTAAGCAGAGAAAGGTTACCAAAATAGCCCTTACCAGAAAACCAATAGGGAAAAGGGAAATCAAGAGAGAGATGGATGAATAAAGTGGAAGATCTAAAAAAAATTAAAATAGGAAATTGGAAGGAGAGGTAAGGAATAGACGACAATGGAGAAATGTAGTGCATAGAGCACTTCAAGAAAGCTCCTAATATTAGTATTTTATTAGCCCTAGGCCTTCAGAGCCTGTAGAGCCAATTATTATTATTATTATACATAAAAATATATAGTAATTAGAATATTTAAAAAAAAAATTAAATGAGAACTTACCTCATCCGTATTATTAGCTTGTTGCAACGTATACTCCCTAACAAAAGACGGCGAATACTCCACTATGTATATAAGTATATCGATTGAAGCAGTTTTCGTCTTTTGGTCGTCCATAGTTAAAGTAATCTCGAGCGCCGGAAGAATACCTAAATTAGTCAGGGTTTTGTAGAACGTTTCTTTAGCCTGCGGCTGTAGGTTCTGCGAATAATTACAGAACTCCTTCAGAAACAGAACTAAGTCCCTACGCTTTGCATCCGATGTATTCACATCAGTTAACATGGAAAACAGATCGGTTAAGAACTTCTCGTCCTCCTGCACCAGGGACACGATCTCGACCTTGTTAAAGAAAATAAAACTGCTTAACGTCGACAGCATATTGTCCTCGAAGACGGACGGTGTCGGTAATACGACATCTTGGATGTACTGTACACGAAACGTTTGGTGAATCTTCGATAACAATTCCGGATTTCTAATGGGTATTGCTTCGCGGAATTTTGCTTGTTGCTTCAAGTATTCCCTGTGCTTCTTACGGTTTAACGAAGACGGATCGTATTCTAAACAGCCGACGACATCAAATATAACATCATCACTAAACATAACGTCGAAGAGGGCATTTTTGTTTAGTAGGAATATATTCTTGAAGATATCGTAAAGGTGATGCAATCCCTCGTAATTCTCTAGATCCTCGCACATGTGGAATAAATTCAATAACTTACGAATGTAACCCTCACTCTCGATAGCCGATGCTAATTTCTCTTTCCTCATTGGTGACGTTAGACAATTACTAATTAACTCACTTATATCTTCCAATCTACTCAATTCACAGCTTGGTAACTCGATGGGAGGTGCAGACTCAGACATATCATCGAACCGCTCATCTTCGGATTCCTCAACGATATCTTGCGTAATCTCCACGGATGGGTCCTTCCCCTGGACCTGGCAGATTTTCTCCCATATTTCATCACAACCGGCTTTTTCTTGAAAACTTAAAGCTAAATCGAAATTATCACCTTCAGACCACACTATTAGAGTGTCCTGCTGCTTCTGGTAAGCAGTATCAGGTTGGATTTTTGATTCAAGCAACAAAGAGCCATCACTTTCTGCCCGAACTAATAAAGAGATGCCTTTAAGACGGTCAACGTAAGACGAAGAAACATGACCGGTGCCCCTGTCATCCCACTGCCTATCCGCATTTAGAGCATAAAGTTTCACCCTCCTCCTCGTATCTGTCATGGTTGTGGTTGTAAGATTTAGGAGATAGAATACCAATTAATTTCCCACATTCCGCCTAAAACAATAAATAAAATTAGTTCAGCACATGGATTCATGCAAATTGTTAAGTATTTTTGGGTATTCCCAAATAGGAAAAAGTTGTAGTTGGGGCGAAGCTCTTATTTATTCAAGTAAATAAACAAAAATAAAAATTATAAAAATGTCAAATACACCAATTCCGTGAATATAAACAAACGTCAGAAAAACCTAAATAACTTCAATTTTGACGGTTTTTAGGGAATTAAAAGGGCAAAAAAATTCACACTAACCTGTATGTTTACTATATCCGTCAAATTAATTTAGCGATTACAACCTTTGTATACGATTTTAGCTAATTTACTAAATGAATGCAAACACGCTGTATTCACTATTAACGCGATTACCGGGTACATTTGCTGAATCACATCGCTACACGGATATCATACGTTAAATTTTCCCGTCGATTCAGGCTATTATCACTATTTACATCCAAAAACGACTTTACATTGACGTATTTTCACCAACTAACACAACACTAATTCTCGCCATATTGGATCACAACAACGCTCAACGGGGTTCACAAGGGCAATTGCAAGGACACACGTGCAACGGCGCGCTATTCAATTTTGTATGGAGGATTTTGCGTACCATTTCATCAGATAATTTTAACTTATAACAAGAATATTATCGCATTGATAAAAGCTAGCTACATACGACATCAAAAGATATCCCAAGTGAAGTATCTAAAATATGGCAAAATTGAAACTCGACGTTTCAATGAACAAACGTCAAAGCTGTGGTCAAAGCTAATGCTTACATGCTCACATTTGGCACCATTAATAACGTCACTGTATCAATTTGTAGTCGTGTGACTAATTACAATTAGTCACATAACCGTGTTGAATCTTGTTGAATGAATGAATGTTTGTGTTGGTTACTGAAGTTCATTCATTCATTTTCTATATAGTAGGAGCGATTGCTTTATAGTCACCCGATGTTACACGAAATCAGTGCTCCCAAGCGTGGTGTGACATATAGCACACAACCCAATTAACACGACAGAGACGCAGAATCAAAAATTCCCAAGGTCCAAATAACTTCCCATGAAACCAGAGAATATTAAATACAAGATGTTCTTAAAAATAACTGAATTCTGTCCCAAAAGAAAAATTTAAAACATGTGAACCTCTAACTAAAGTATCGATCGTTTTCGTATATGTAGTAGCTAGGCCTAAACCTTCCCTCTCCCTCCCCGCTGCCTTTATTGCAGAATACTACCGGCTACTATTATTCACTATAGATGAATCTCTAGTACTGTATACATAACTTATGTTGATCATATATAGGTCTATGCACAATTTATTTAATAAATAAGAATCAAATTTTACGACAAAAATATATTAATTCCAAGTAATATTGCAACAATTTCTAGATAAGCCAAATATTTACTCACGCCACTCTGAATATTTTGAGCAGACCTATTAACAGAAGGAAATCGATGGGACACATAAGCTGGTAGTGTGCATCGCGATTTGATGCAAACACCGACCTTTCCCCTATACGTACAAAAGCCATTGTCTTGAAATCTGTGGAAATTCATGTGGAAGCAATTGTTGTCGTTGCATATAGTCTTCATTTCTTCAACTGTTGAAGTGGTAAACGAAAAATTGGAGACCAGAGTGAAATTTTGATTGGCATTTATCATTTGAGCGGCTACTATGCTCGCGGGAAGGCACAAACTATCGGAATTTAGGCAACATATCGTACAAACGTCGCCAGCACTCAATGGGCACGAGCATTCCTTCAAGCCAATCCTACCGCATTCGTAACTATGGCATTCATTGCCCATGCACGTGCCGCCAATGCCGCAGATGCAATCCTGTTGACCGGAGCACGGGCATTTATTTTTGATGTTAGTGCAGTCCTGAAAACAATGTTCCAGAAATCGATTTGGAAGATATTGGAAATTTTGTAATTTCAGATTAACAGAGGTAATTACCAATCCAAGATGTGCTAAATTCTTGTATGTGCATTTACTGGAGCAACACAAATCTTCAGATGGGTGACATTCATAAGCGTTTCTGTTAACTTTACACGGCGTTATAGAATCCCGCGGATGGCAACAGGGATCCTTCAAGGAGCAATGGTAGCTGGATCCGCAATCGCATTCTTCCCCATCTTCTAAAATTCCTGCAAAAATTTAAAGTTTTATATACTGATTTCTGTCTCTCCTATTGTATATGCAACCATTTCCGCAAAACGGTTCTTTAATATCCAATAAGCAATCTCCTTGCTTTCTCAAGACAGCTGAAATATCCCGCTTGCTGCATGAGGAGAACTCGAAATTTTCCAACACCGAAGGTATGGCAGTTTTCGGTGACATTATGTAACGTTTTAAGCATTTACCTTCATCGTGATCACTACCGAAACTGTGAGCGATTTCGTGAACCAGATTTATATCAACTAACGGCTTAGGGAGCATTTGTCCATTACCAAATTTATAGGTCACTACCAAAGAGTTTAGGGATGGCGTAAAAATGCTGTTTCCGGCACATATTCCAACGTTTTTGAATCTATCAAAAATGTTTTTAGTAGCAGTAAAACTGACTCCTAGGTACTGCTCTATAAATGGTTGGCCAATCAGCAGTATATTTAAACAAGATTGTCTCACGATGGTAAACGTGGCGAATCTTTGCAGAATTTCTAGGGGATTAACCGGTTTATCAATTGGAGTGAAGCTAATGCTGCCTAATTTCGGATCAGACGAGTTTAAAGCTGCTATTAAACCGATCGCTATACCGATATTATCGGGTACTCTATCACCATCAAAGTCCGCCGATCGCATTATGGCGTTAACTTCGTCAAAATTAAAAAGGACTCTATTCATAGTCTTATTCATATTTCCCCCGCCGACACTCTCAATAAAAGAACTGTCTACCACTATAGTAACGATGCACAACTTCCTGAAATGATCCAACAATCAGTTTACACTTGAAATAAATTTGAATGACCTCCCAACCCGTTCATTCGTTGTGGTCGTCCGAATTCTACTCCCATGTTTATATTGAAAATATCGAATCCAAGGGAAAACGTCCCGTTAAATTGTTCGCTGAATGAAGCATTAGGTCTTTTATAAATTATTGAATCGTCAGGTTTTGAATTCAGATTTGTTATATCGAAATCAATTGCGGGTTCCACGTAATATGTGTCATCCACTATTTGCACCTTCCCATAGAAATAATCGTCATGCAAATATCCCTTAACCAAACTAGAATTCTCCAAACCAAGCACATATCCATTCACCATTTTAAGAGATAATTTAGAAAAGCTTGTAGAGGTATTGGCGCTTGGCATAAAAATCGGTGTTTCTTCATTTATTAGGCCGGGATATGACAACTTAAAGATTTTGATGCATAATTCGTAATCAACGAGCGATAGTTTCACATTTAAATGATAACAATTTTCATCATATTTCTTCAAATGCAAATGCGGAATACGTGTCGATTGTATGGCATACTCGGAAAGAATTATTTTATCCACGTCAGCCTTTGAGAAAATTATTGAACAAAAACCATAGTGGTAGAAAATAATAAAAAGTAATAGTATAAGCATTAGTAAATGTGACTTATTGAATGTCATATATTGGCATTTTCTTGAAAAGTTGTATTTAAAAGTTGATGAGATAGTCAACACAGTAACATGAACGTACAAAATTCTATCAAGAGTAAATGAAAGCTTCAAACATAGATGGCAGCACAACCGACTGATGGAATTTAATTTTTAGTTTCCCCATTATGTCTGTTCGATTTGGCCAAAGCGTTATAAAGCCAAATGCTTAGAAAGAAAGAACAAACATATTGTGAATGATTATCCAAAATAAGTTTATTTATTGGATCGAAGTATATAAATATATTAAAAATATATAAACATACTTTCTGGATCACACAATACATTTGATTCTGTAGCACCAGACACTCTCACGTACATACCTTTCCATCGCTGATCACGTGAGTGAACAGGCAATCTGATAAATATTCGACAAACACATTCAAATGGGTGTCCGTTGGCTTGTATTAAATGTAATGTTGAATACGAAAAATATATGAACATTGTAATACAACTATAGAAGCCAATCTCTAAGTAACTCCATCTTTAATTTTTCAATGTATCATGTACGCATATATAAAGTTCGTAGTAGGTAGGTTTCTTATTTACTGCGCCCTTCCTATTTCGTAATATTAACTAAATGTAAGGGAATCGCTTGGTTAAATTGAGTTGCCACAGGCTGCTCCTTGTAAGATGAAAGGATGGAAGAGAGAACCTGAAATGTCTGGACAACAGGAAACAAAACAATTTTTTTTATTATAAATGTTAGGATTTTATGAATGGGTTTGCAACTAATACATTATTGCTGGGTTGTTTATTCAGATTTCTTCCTTGTGTTATTCAAAAATAGAGCGCTTCCTTATTACAAAATTGATTTTTAACATTTTAAGAAAAAAGAAACTATTTTATGAGGATGTGTATCCTCACGAATGTTCATACTTATATTTAGGTGGAAGTTCAGGTTCAATTTTGCATTGCTACAAATCTGCAAATAAATGTGGATATTTTTTGTGGCTCTCATGGAGATCTCCACAATTAGCTAGTAGTAATATTACTTCATAAAACATTATATTTGATAATAAAAATATTTGCTAGTTTTATTTCAAGTCTGCATTTACGAATGCAAGTCAAAGAACCCAGTTTTTTGAGAAGCTCTATGCCAATCCATTGCGGTACATTCGAATCATTATGGATTTGTTGCCATGGCTACCCCGATAATAGCAGTACATACATTCATGAATCGCGTTAAATTAACAAATACCATTTCTGCAACTGTGCTTGTAACTAAACATCCCATCCTACCGAATCATCAGGAAATATGGACGACGAAGAAAATAGTTGGGTTTTTGATTCCCTAGTATGTTTCTTAAATGGACCTATTTGGAATGCCCCTATCGAGAGCTTTATCGAAGAGAACTCGCTAAGTATTTTTGTTTATAATGTTTTTGTGTTAGTTATTATTCATTTGTGTACATATTGTTGTAGTTTTTGAACCTAACGTCCCTGAAAGTGTAGAATATCAAAAAGTTTTTAACGACTTTAAAAATTTGGTAATTTTTCATTCGTTAATTTGGTTTCTTTAATTATTAGCTTATTTCCTTTAATTGTAAGGTCGATTTCATGTTGGGAAATTTTATGGAGGACATTGGAATTACACCGCAGCAATTTGAAAATGCTTGCGCTAAAGGGACTCAAGGTGGAGTGACTTTAAGATTCGACCAAGTAAGTTTTTACCATATTAATTCAATTTGTGTTAAAGCAAAGTATTTTGGCAGAGCATTTTCGAGCAAATTTGGGCCGCCAACGATTATGAAATGTTCAAGCGTATGATGACGCAGAAGAATGTCCAATTGCAGCTACAAGCTCTGGAATTGATTGAGCGAAAGTACGGTGTTACGCCTGCTGTGTTTTTACCAGATAAGGAAACGGCGCACGGGAGTCAGATGAAGACACCAGAAAAGAAGAAGCCCATTATGGAAGAAGAAATAATGGAGGAAGTTATGGCGTGAGTCTTTCAAACCTTGATCATCAAAATTAGTTATAATAAAATTTCCATTAAACAGGAAATTTGATTCTAAAGATAACAGTGGGGATGCAAAAGAACCGGTTGTTTTAGACAAGAACTATTTCACAGAAGAGAAGCATACCTTAGAGGAGAAGCTACAAGAGACATTTAGTAAGCAAGCATAATTCTTACACACAATATAATTAATACATATGTAACCTTATAGAAGAAAATAAAATATTTATATATCAAAAGGAGGCTGCGTCAGCTAAACAAACTCCTAAAATTAACATTGTGAAAGATAATACAGACCATACCAAAATGACACCATCACCAAAAGTTTCAAAATCAACAAAAATCGAAGTATTTTCATTTCATTTTGACTCAACATCAAAGCGGTGGGGTATAGGGACATTTGTTTTAGGTTGACAGCGCAGAAATGAAGAAACGTCAAGAATATCTACGAGCTCAAAGAGACAAATTGGTTGCCCTAAAGAAGGAAGTCAGGAAGAAACATCTTTTGACGAACGCTGTCGATGCAGTAAAGGAAAAAGTCAATATACGACCGAAATCGGCTAAAAAAGCGGCGGAATCTATTTTGGAAGGAACAATTGCGCCTGTAGAAACGCAAGAATTGGCAATACGTAAGGCGTTGGTCGAAAAATTGAAGTCTGAAGTCATAGCAAAGAACGATTAAAATACAAAATGTCCTAATTTGGTAATAATGCATGTTGATAATCATATACCGTAAGATCCAATTGCACGGTCATACGTCAATTTTTATTCCGCAGGGGCTGGTATCAATATTTACTTCCTTCTAAATTCGCTCCAGTGGCGTGTGTCATTGATGTTTCTAAGTTGTAATGTTGGTTGCATGTAATAGAGGGGTTAGATAACCTAATCACAAGAGAATTTATTAAAAGGATTAATAGAAAGAAAATTTTATTCTGGGCATTTAAATAACGATTATCATTATCTCAATATTTATTTATAAAAATCTTTTACAATACATCTTAAGTCAATTAATAATATACTTTACCACCAGCATTAACTCTTCGTTTCATGTTTTCAAAGCTGTTGACTAGTGTTGTTTCCGTTATACTTTATATATTGCTTCCTTCAGTTCATTGACAGCATGCAACACATACAAAGAAATCCAAAAGTGTTAAGTCAGGTGAACTTGCAGGCCAACTTATCATCCTGTTTGGAAAAAAATATTGTAGATAGATAATTATGGAGAGGCATTATCGTGCTGAAAGTAATGAGAAGAACCTGCATTAAAAATTCATTTAAAATGTCCTGATATCAATTAGCTGTTATTATGTCCTATGATGTGGTTTCTCGAATATTGCCATGAAGTATTGTCTCACAACATACACGGAGATTTTTCGATGACCACACATCATACTGCTGAGAATTAATGTAACCACCGAGGTGGAACTAAGTTAACCAAAAATCAATGCATATCAATAATAGGAATTTTCTTATTCACAATTAATATACTCAAAATGTTGTATTCAATTTTATAAGTGTATTTAGAAAGACAGTATTCGCAAGTAACCACCATGGTACAAATATAATAGGTAACCGCATGCACATCTTTTGATGACGTCAAGTGGTGAAAAGTGTAGCCAACCGCTAATAACAATGTACGAATAATAAACCAAGCTAAAGCACTGTTATCACATATATGGCAATAAAGAACATTTTCTTTCTACATACAGAAATTAGAACAACAAAACACTGGTTTGTACTCTACTCATGATCGCGTCAAAATGACAAAACAGTAACAATGTGCTAATACCCTTCTGACAAATAGACACGGCAGTGCTGCCAATAGTGTATCCGCATTCAATCCTACACGATTATTTGTTTATTATATTGGCTGCAATAGGTGGATAAAGAAGTCAAGTGGTGAAATGCGCGAAAGATGCCAATTTGCGTTAGATTATGGGGTTACCTATTATATTTGTCTATGGATACCACTAACATATTACTAAAAATAAAAAGTAACTAAGTGGCTAAGTTCACCCAATTTAATAGAAAAAGTATTGATATGACCTCCAAAAGAAGTAGTTTTTCATGGGATCGGCCAGTTGTGTCGATCGGTATGTGATGTTTCTATTGTATTTATATATAGACAAGGTAACATAGTTACTTTATCTGTGAATTATAGATAGACTAACATCTATCTATAAATCGTGTTACATAATAATATATATACTTACCTGTTTTAAGCTTGTTTTTATTAAATAAAGTATATATGTGTATAACGCTGTAAATATTCAACATTTTTTGAGTTCTACTTTGTCGTTGATAAGATAAAAGTAATGAACACGACCTCCTAAATATAATATCGATCTAATCGGCCTTGCCCATGTTTTATTTTTGTTTCATAGAGGGCGCCACTTTACGGCGCTTTTTGTATGTGACCAGTAATACACGTTATTCGTGTTTAAGTTCCGTTGTATGAGTTTATATGGAAAGCTGGAGTCACTGTACTCCCGTTTTGTTATTTTAAAATCATAGGAAAATTGCCGGCGTGCATGGCCGGACAGACTGCAAGTGTATCATTTATACAGGAAGCCGTGGTAAAGACACAGACATGGGTAAAGAGCAATACAGTTGTAAAAACTTGCATAAGATGTCGCTGGATGTGGAAATACATTAGGAAATTATGCCAATGACACGCGTTCGACTGACATTTCTGACAGTTGTATCAAATTGTTTTAAACAGTTTGTTCGCTTCTGTAAAAATAATTTCATTATGTATTTATAAAAGTGATTAATTAATGAGGTAAGTGACACATAAATGATATTTGCTCCAATATGGTCAACATATTTCCAATTTTTGCCGTAGTACGAGGGTTATGTTAAATTTAACATTTGTAGATGTTGACAAATTATTTTCTATGGCTTTTTTGGATTTTTACGTCGTCATTATATAGTTTTTTATTTGGAAATAAAACCAGGTTGATGTATATAAATTACTTATTATTACATTTACTATATTACAATTTAAAATACTGTTAATATTACAAAAGTACTTATAATAGTTATAAAATATATAAATTATGTACAAAATATAATGTATCTCTTCAAATGTTCATAAGTCTGAAACAAACAAATAAAATAAACCTATTTATGAAATCCTATATGTAGTAAAAAATGCTTACTCATCGTTTCCTGTTGTATTTCAACTTTATACGTTGGATTATCGTAAGCTGATTGACTAACTCTCGCTGGTTGCGTTATAGATGCCTTATTTTGGCCATGTCTTTTCATCAAAATAAGTAAAAGCACCATCGTGCTGAGGATAGCTATAGTTGCTAAGATTGCTACAATAACTAGCGGCCCATAATAGTCACCTCTTTCATCTGATATGTCTCCTGATAATTTATCTGGAATATGGACCGTTAAAATTGAAGAAACCATTGGTGGTTTGGCACTTACCATGTTTTGAAGCTCCTAAGATGGGGACGGATCCAGGTTTTGTGATGAAGTCTTGCACGTTGCTCGTCTTAATCTTTCCATTGGTTAAATAGACCTCTAACCATAATCTGTACCTGGTTCCCGGTTTTAAATCCACGATCACTGATTTTGACGGGGCATCCCGTTTGGCGACCTTGAAGGTGCTATAATCACCTTTACCAGAATCGCTTTGGTAGATTGCTCGATATACATTGACGTATTTATCTTCAGGGTAAGGCACCCCCTTCCAAGAGATCTCAACATTGGTCGCTTTCACCAAAGTTATCTCCAAAGATACATTGAAAGCGTAGTTATCGACCAAATCAGTTGTGGTGAATCTAACTAAACGATCAGCGTGTAATTCCGTTTTCTGATCGTGGAAAGGTATGAAAAATATGCCTACTTCATAACTAGTTTTGTATTTGAGATTTTCCAAGGTGTATTCAGTTACTGCTCTATGAATCAAAGGAGTTGCTTCATATATTTTACCATCAATTTCTTTGTAACGTATCTGGACTCCATCGATGAATTCCATTTCGTTGGGAGTAAAAGGCCTCCATTGGATCTTGGCCCACGTCGAGTTAACCTCCGCAACATTCAAATCAGGTTCTATTGGAATCATGGGAGGTAACGTTGAAGATTGCGTCTCCTTTGGAGTGCGTACACTATAAATTTTGCTCGAGTGGGTGTTATGCATATCTCTAAGCGTGACTGTGACTTGTATCTTATATTCTGTGTCGGCTCTTAATTCCGTTAATTGAAACTCGAGTTGCGGTGTCGCCAGTAGATCGTGTGGTGGCGCGAATACTTGCAACTCCCACGAGTCTGGATCGTTGTCACTATAAAATAGGAAGGAATAAACGTGATACTGTTAATTTGAATTCTGAAGCCATACTCCTTGCTGGTGTATCTAACTTCGACTCTTCCGTACAATCCAACAATAATGCGAGGAATATCAAATACTAATTTGACAGTGTGCGCATCCATAGGTTCCAAAGTGTGAATGACTACTTCGTCCTGTTGCTGATGAGGGCTGTGGAACGTCGAAAAATATCCAGGAGGGAACCCGGCTGAAATCACAAGACCCTCATACAAAAATGAAATTTGCCAACTGGGGTTGAACTTTTTAACAAACCTTGTGAGATATTTCTTTGAGAATTGAAATGAAGTGATGGTTGCGGTAAGAATAACTGTTGTCCGTTATGATTTGGTACAAGTCCGTTTTGTCCGGCAAATGGATGTTGGGGTAAGTTGGTATTTTTTGTGATCTCATGGAGGATGTGTTCAAACGTGATACCGGGAGGTTGGCTTACAGGAGGTGGTCTACTTTGAGAATGGTCACCAATTATGTACGGCACGTTTTGATTATCTGGAGTTATTGTGTTGGGATTAAGGAATTGAGGATGTTTTTGTGGAGGCAAGTTGTGAAACTCCAAAACAGATCCTGTTGGATAGTTAATAATTTGGGGGTATTGATGTATCAACTGTAGGAATTCCTCAGGTGTCTCATTTGCGTGAATTTGACCATCGGTATTGACTCCTATATCATGATGATGAGCCTCCATTGGACGTTGTGGGATGTAATTTTCTGGTCTTCCAGAATTACTACTTGCTTTAGTTTTATTTACAAGGTCTTTCTGACGACTGGGCTTTGTATACTGTGGCGTATTGGAGTTATGTGGCTCTTTTTGCGGTATCTGGTTTGGAGTTGGTTCATTAGCCATCTTCTGAGGAGGTTTAATCTTATTCGTCTTCGATTTAGTATAATAGTGATTCTCATCTGGCACAAGTGTTGGGAGTTTGTTCAAAACTTCACCAAAAGAACTATTATCGCGATTTTCATAAATTACGAGTGGTCCTAAAGTTTTAGACGGAGTTTTATCCAGTTGGGTAATGGGAGGCTTAAGGGAGGAGTTATTGGTACCGAAAGGTTGTTTCTGTATCGCCTTCTCATCCACTTGATTCGGGTTTTGATCACCTGAAATTAATGGTTTTCGATGTTTTATATATCTGAGGTATTAGCGTTCGGAATAGGACCCTAAGCTGAAGAGGCTAAATGTATGTACAGAAGTGTTGTGTTAGTCAGTACAGTCCGTCTACCGTCTACAAATTCTTAAGCTCGCAACCGTATGTAAAGCCACAACAATCTACTTAATAATACATGTAATTTGCAAATAAGCTATCAAAGTTTAAAATTGACAAAGCGCATTTTTAAGAAATTGATCTAATTGAAGAAAGAAGTATGCATACAATTTCTTTTTTATTGTATGTCCAATATAGGTACATAATAATGAAGCAAATAACTACACAACTGTTGTGTTCTTATTTCATTTCTTGACTCTCAAAAAAGCTGATAGCAACTATACCATAGAATTACCAAAACTTTCTATACAGTGTTCCCATGGATTGAATAGATGATTACTTTTTTGTTCGCAACTTCTTGTTTGTCCTAATAAAGAATAAAACTAAAAAAATTGGACAATTAAATTTGATGAATCTAGACCTTCTTTTTAAAGGAAATCTCAACTCAATCCAAAGAAACCATGGCGGTGTATTAACTATGTAAAATTGTACTAACCTGGTGCTCCAGTTTGACATATCCAATCTAAACAACAGTCTTCACCAGGTGGATGAGCCAATATCGCTTGATGGGGCAAACACGGCAAAGTATTTGGTGGAGTTGCCACTACCGGTTGACACACTTGCTGGCACTCGATTCTTCCCATTTCACAATAACACCTCTTCTCACATCCAGTAATATTGATCGGTATTTCTTGCCAGTTATTATAGACTTTATCCTCATATTCGCATTCTCCGTGGCTCTTACACCTAACCTTTTCTGGGCAGCATTTTGGGGGCGCAGGAGTAAAATTGGCCGGAACTGTCTCCCACTGGACGCATAACGAATCTAAGATATCGGTGCCCGAGTATGTCGGACAATCTAACTTGAAGCATTTGACACCAGTCTCTCTGCAGATGCACAAAGATTCGCAAGAATCGTTGAATTCCTGATCGAACTTATATTTGGTGCCTTTATAGACGCAATGGTTTTCCGAAATCAAACTATCTGAGGTGTTGTGGGGGACGTTCTGTATCTCGATAACGTCTTCGTCGTTTTCGACGCGAATGTAATGGAAAACCTTATCGATACCGTACAGGTAATCATCTGGAAGTAGCGCGTACGTGGTCCAGTTCTTCTTGTCGTTGCTCAAATCGATTAGGGGTCTGATGGCGTTAGGATGGTAGAAATTAATCTTGATGCTTGTCCCGTTAATGTAACTGGCAGATTCTATTTTATGTTGTAATGGTTCCTCTTCGTTTCGGGGATCGTGATCTTCGTCGTTAACATCGCAGACTACGGTTTTGCAACATTTGTCTTCGGGGTGAGGTATTTCAACGCATTTTTCGTTTACTTTCTTCGTGGGTGGACATCTGGAATAGTCATTCTAAATACAATTTTTTATTCTTTTAAATTCGTACAATTAAAACAATTGCTAGAAGTGTCAGTTGTCAAAACTGACGTTTGACAGTTTCGTTGTTGACAGATGTGAAATTCAGTACGTCATTTTAGTCATTTACGTTATTTATCATGCCTTTCGTTTATTTAAAAGAGGAACGAATGAATATCATTAAATGGTATTATTCGGCATCAAGTGTGGAAGCAATACTTTGCCATTTTATTTTTTCTATCCTTGATCGATCAGTTCCTAGCAACCGAACAATTTTAAATATATTCCATCCGGTTTGTTCGCTGTGCGAATCAGAACTTAATTGGAAACTATTTCGGTTTTTCCAGTGCGCATGATTCAAAAAAGGATTGTAGTTTCAAAATTAGTTTGATAATTTGCTCTACGAACACATCCAAAACCGACAATACTGCCATTTGTATCCAACAATTGCAACCGGCACAGTGTGTGAAGTTCGGTATAACCTGTATAACCTAAAGTTTGTGTTTGTTATCTTGCCTTTGATACTAATAATTTGAATACTGCCTTGTATTTGTGAAAATAATAGGATTAATATGGAAGGTAAATATTGAATATGAAAGTAACTATTGATTGCTTTGCTACTCAATAAATATAATTCACAGGTCTCGATGTAGCAGATCTTTTGATTTTACCCTCACAAACACAAGAAAACAATAACGCAGAATATCGTTGCTGGTCACATAGTGATTCTCTCGTTTAGTGCGCATGTGCGAATTTGAAATTCACAAGAAATCCGTGAACTTTTTGGATTAATCACAAACTATCACTGACTACAACTTGACACTGTGCGAACACCAAATCTTAAATTGCCAACGGTCGAAATACGAAATTGTAGCACTGCGAACGCACAGTTGTTATTAGGCATGCGTCGTTCAGTTGTGGATAGTTTCTGACTGCACAGCGAACAAACCTATCGTTTCGAAAAGTCTGATTGTATTACTGGTTGTACAAAATTCACTAATGGTCGGCCCCTTTTTGGGGAAAAAGGAGTAAAGGCCAAAGTGTGTAAAGCTAGCGAACCATGTTCGAGGCGCCAAATCCCATAAAATGTAGACATTCCGGATAAGAGAGAAAAATGGGACAAGGACGAAAGTTTTATATTAAATATTCTGTTAAATTTTACATTTCATGGTCGTCATAATGCGTCCATCGTCCGATTTTTGTCTCAAGAAAATAAACACCTAAGTATAGCTACAAAGACATAGTAACACCAAAAGTTAAATGTTTGTGCTGGAATTTTAGGTGGTCATATTACGAGCCATTTTTCATAGATCGTACACTTAACGCACAACAGATATATTTGCAACCACTGCAAAATGATTCCATCCCTGCTATTCGAAATTTAACTCCAATATTGGGGAAATTTGTTTCCAACAAGATGATGCGTGTCCATCTCAAACTGTTAGACAATTTCAAGATTTATTAATTTACATTTTGACGAAATTCGCCTGCAACCTAAACCAGTTGGATCGAGTAGCCTGGGGAGGATTGTTGCTGGTTCCGAGCCCGGATAAAGGAGGAGGGTTGATAGGCCAGGCTAGGAAACTACCCATCGTAGAACAGAACAATCGCTCACAGATTCACAGAACAACGCAAAGCCTCGGAAACAGGACGGATACAAGAAAGATAAAAGATAAAGTTACAAGAAGGGAGTGTGAAGTAATAGACATCATGAGGTTTATAAGTAAAAGGAGAAAAGAATGGAACGAACACGTAGGAATTACAGATTGGTCAAAATAGCTAGGGGATCTGAGACCACAAGGAAAAATTGAGCGCGGAAGACAACAAAAAAGATGCATAGAAAACTGGGCGTCCACATCAACAGAAACAGACGGAAATGCGTGAAAAGAAACAGGCTCATCCTACACTAAAGAAGAAGAAGAAAAAGAAGACATTTTGGCGCCCAACTTTGAAGTTATTTGAAAGAAAGTCTACGTGCATGAGTATGAAAGACCTCAACCGAGACGAATTACACAAACAACCAACAGTATTACACCCGAAACCCTAGAGCAAGTAGAGCATTTTATAACAATTGGGCTACTGTGAAATGCAAGGTGGAGGTAATTTGAAACTTTTCGTTTATCGTTGCCTTTTTGGAGACCTCCTTGAAAAGTTTCGTTTCATTTGTATTAAGAATTGAAGTTTAATTTCGCTTATTGGGTATTCATTTTAAATTATGATACAACGTATTAATGTTCCCGAAATATTTTTTAAAACTAAGATTTGTTTTTAACTAGAAGGCAAGTTTGGTTCGTTTATTTAGAATCCGTTTCATTTAATATCGTGCATACTTTTGAAATGCGAAAATTATTTGTCAGTATACATTAAACTTTGAAAATAGTTGTGTGTCAATAATTACTAGAGTCCATATAATTATTGGTAATCACTTGGTAGGGTTATAGTTTGTACACACGCGATCACCTGGGTCACAAATGAAATACAAGTACGAATTTTGAAGGCAATGTGAATATTGGGCAACACTTTCTTAAGCGGTCTTGCTTTTTCTAACGTATGTATATATTTAAATATCAACGCACTTCGTTGTTCGCATCCTAGAACTAAATTCAGCTAACGTGTAAACTATATTTTGTCTTCCCAATTAAAAAAAAATATTTCTATGCTTTTCTAGGTTATAATTTAAGAAGCTTGTCTAATTGGAAATGAAATGGAATAATTATTATTAAAGTTAAATTAATAAATGATATTAAAGCGACAAGTTATCATTTTATGTTGTTTAAATTTATATATGTATCAGAAATGTAAATGGACTTTCTTACTTGAAACCATTAAAAAATTCTACAACAGTTAACAGTATCATTACAATTTGTCACGGTGAAAGTACTAATATTATTCTCTTACATTTTGTCATGATTTATGTTTGATTAAAAATGCTTTATACCATTAGAAACTATATCTAGTCTTAATGGGAAGCAAATAGAAAACGGCTTTATTTGTGAAATTAGGTACACACTAATTATTACCTTGGTTTGCAGCTGACTTTTCCACTGGAACCGCAGTAACATATGCTTTCACAATCATTTTTTATCGTTTCCCCTCTGTTGAAGGTTTTATTGTTATACGAACAAATTTCCAGCGCTTCCGTTGCTAAAACATAAAACGAAATTATCGTTTCCGCATTCCACAAAAGATGGCGTTCTGTTTATTCGGACAAATATCATTCGTTGAACATACCCGTATCCGAACAGGTCAAGGTCGCACAGCAAATATCATCTACAGGTTGTTCGGTGCAGAGGGGATCTTCCAATTTTCTACCTCTCTTTACGTACGGCCTGACGCAGCGATCAACACAATTCATCTTGCCTTCGGAACATTTGCATACTGAATCGCAGTCTTCAAGTACCGTTTCCCCGTTCGCGTAAGTTACACCTCCAGATATGCAAGAATCTAGAAGTAAACATGATTTTGAAGGTTTCGAAGAGAATTTTCTTATGCGTTCAAACCATCAGAAATCGTACCATTTGGATTGTTTGATGAATGGCCCGTTACAACTCGTGGACTCAATGTTTCCTCTTCCATTTCGTCTTCCTCTTCGTCGTCCATGGTAACATCACTCAAATCCAGCACCTTCTTCTTTACCTCCTTCTTGGAGATGTTTTTCGTCAATTCATTGAGGTATATGGGGTCGTCCATTTGCGTAAAGTTGATGGATCGTGCTTTGGCTTCTTCGTGCGACGTCGATGGCTGTGGAGTTGGCCTGAATGGCATCGACCTACCTTCTTCTTCGGCAATCATACTTAAACTTTCTGGTTTTGGTAAAGGTTTGGATGTATATGTTCCGATAATTTCTGGTAACGTCGAATCGGTGTTTGGGGAATCTGGAAATGAGAAATGATACATTTTGTAATTAACTTGATTAAAGATTTTTGATAAGTGGTGTCTATAAAACTAGAATAGATTTATTTAGAAATCATTTGAAATCTGTGAGATATTACTATTGATAAATCTGGGATCACGACTGGAATGAGAAATTATGAATCTGTATGAAAAAAAAAGATACTAGATGTTGCGCAATCAAAATCCAATGAGATACATGTATTATACATTTATTCAGGTGGAGTACTAATGCTAAAACTTGATTAAACCGGTTATGTGAACAGAAGCTCAGTTAGGTTCCTTTTGTTAATATTTATATTAAATTAACCCAAGAAGAAAAGCAAGGCAGTTCTAGATTGGAGGTGTTTGAGTAAAGACACCTTTCAAACTAAAATGGAAAGATGGTGAAGCTCTCTCACACAAGAAACGCAAACATTAATTTCAACAGAAAGCCACTGAAATACAAGGTGTATAAATTAAGTAATGAGACTGACAACGCAGCCTTTGATATGGCAACACGGAAAGCACATGGAAGGGACATTGCAATACGCGTTCAGTGCAAGTTTAAATTCGATCAAGTCATTTGGTTGTCCGTTGTCGTTTCTTACGTGAACCCGGTTTTCTTGCGTTCTATAAATGAGAGACATTAATTTCGAGCAAAGGTATGCTATGAGGTTTTGCTTCAGGCTTGGGTAAAGTGCAACAGAAACTTTTGCAAAACTTCAGCAGGCCTACGGAGACAGAGGTTTGTCAAAAGCCCAGGTTTTTCGGCGGTTTTTGGCATTTTCAGAAGGAAGAGAGTCGATGGGAGATGAACCACACAGCGGAAGGCCTTCAACTGCAAGAACCGATGGCAATGTCGACAAAATCCGCGATCTTGTGCGTTCAGATCTTCGGTTGACGGTCAGAATGATCGGGGAACAGTTGAATTTGTCTCACACCACCGTTCATCAAGTTTTGACCAATGAATTGGGAATGAGAAAGATCTGCTCGAAAGTGGTTCCAAAAAACTTTTCGCGGGAACAAAAAGACATCAGGAGGGAAAGGTGCATTGACTTTAGAATCGATTGAAAATAGTGAAAATTTTTTGCAACGTGTCATTACTGGTGGTGAGAGTTTGGTGTTCGAATATGACCCGGAAACATAACGCCACAGCATGGAATGCCACACTTCAGGCTCTCCAAAGCCGAAGAAAGCAAGAATGAGCAAATCAAAGATCAAGAGCTTGCTAATTTGTTTCTTTGATAGCCAGAGAATCGTTCACAAACAGTTCGTGCCTCTAGGTCGGACAGTTAATCAACATTTTTACCGAGAGGTTCTCGAAAGAAAAAGAGTCATGCGTGTGAGACCAAACATCAAGAACGATTGGATTCTGTATGATGTCTCATTACTTAATTTACACAGCTCGTATTCAATTTTACAGTTAAGTTTTATTGCAATAATTCTTACAAAAAATTAAGATTAATAACGCGTATGATCCACACAAACAGCTAAAACTGCTTGCCATCTGGATGGCATGGACTGAATTAGAGTGTCAAACAATTCTTGCCGAATCATATCCCATTCCTTCCTGACAGCAATTAGTAATTCTTGAAGCGTTTTCGGTGACATATTTCGTGCAGTAACACGTTTTCTAAGAGTATCCCAAGCAAGTTCCATTGAAATACTATCTGGGTAGTTGGCTGACCTCCATATTCTCTATACCAATTTCGTGACACCAGTTGTTGATGTTTGCTCGATGGGGACAAGCATTACAGTCAAACAATGACTTGTTCTCCCACTATCGTAGCATACGGAAGAACAATGTGTAGCAGAATCTCATCCAGAAATTTCTGAACAGCGAGAGCTCCGTTTTTATGAATTAAAAATCGGTGTGTTGTAGCTTTTAATACTTATCCGGGTCTATATTGTTACACCATCACCTTCATATTGAGGCGTTTCCCAGACAAATTGTGGATTATTGCGTATGACGGATTCAAATTATGTTTTGACTTACTCCAAGGTCTTCAGCAACACTTTGTTGTATTCTTCACGTTTCCAATTGACCTATTGCTCTCCAAGCCTCTATCTCTGACAGGAGATCGTGTTTACATTTCGGACAACATTAAAAATTGAAAATCTCCACCGCCAATCACAGCGGTAGAGGTGCAGATATTGACCCAGGGGAGTGTCGAAGTGCGATTCTATACCGTCCAACGAGGATCGCTTTAAAACATGCATCAACATGTTCAAATACATCGGTGTATTGGATTTCTTGTTTAGAAAAGTTGATACTAGTTTATAGAAATATTGATAGTTGTTGTATATATATTCAATTAGGTGGAAAATCCCTGTGTATTAATTATATCTGAAGTCTTGTATGATTGTGCAACAAAAACACGTAGCTTTTACATCAAGATTTCTACTATGAGTAATTGAACAAGTCTTATATGTCCCAATTAAAAAAAAAAGATAAAAATCCATTTAGTTTTAAAACCAAATATACTATTAATGTAAGCCGACATTTTATTACCCATTTTCTTGTGTAAGTACAACACAACACATCGGAATGCATCGTCACCGTAAAAGCGAACGATAAAAGCAGGACAACATAAATTAACAAGACCGACACCTTAGATAAAAGCTAGCCGAGAATACGGCAGACATGTGTATATACAGTGGACACGTCGAGATTGGAATAAATTCATTTAAAACTCAGGTGTTTTTTTTTTCTCGGACCCCTTGATTTTTGATTTTAATTTACCGTTTTTCTGATGATTATTTCATGTATGCAGGGTGACCCAAATGCATGTTATGACAGCTCAGTTATCTTTTTTTAACGGAAATACCTTTTTTTGTTCATTTTTAAATTCTACGTCAAATGCTGAACTTGTTTTAAGTATGATGTCCTACGCCTGAATTCAACTGTTTTCGAGAAAAATGCACTGTAACCTGAAACATCAACATATATTATTATTTATTGAGAAAAAGTAGTAAAAACCAATAACAAATAAAAATTATTTTATCGAATGTTAGAAATGACCTCCACCAACTTCCTGTCAGTATCCGAGACGATATTGAAATTCTTGCAAAACGTCATTAACTACGTTACGTTCTATCAATCTCATTTCGTCTCTTATCCTATTATTTAAGTCTTCGATATTGTTTGGTCGGTTAACATAGACGTTACACTTAAGATAACCCCACAAAAAATAATCTAAAGGGGTCAAATCTGGAGATCTGGCCGGCCGCTCAATTGGACACCGTCCACCAATCCATCGTTCAGGGAAAACCGTATTGAGGTACTCACGCACAGAACTAGTGTAATGGGCCGAAGCTCCATCTTGCTGACACCATTAAAAATCGTTTGGTGTGTCAGAAACATCTGGATCGGGGTATAAAGTGGCAAGATATGGTATTTCAAAAAATTCTGAATATCTGTCGCCGTTTAAGTTCCCATAAAAGAAAGAGTGCCCCAAAATCTTGCTTTTAACAATGTCGGCCCAAACATTAACCTTTTGCGGATATTGGGTATGACATTCTGTTATCCAGCGGGGATTTTCAGTATCGCAATAACCAACAGGTTTGCTTATTTATACCTCTATTGAGACAAAACGTTGCCTCATCCGAAAATACAATTTGTTTTGAAAATTCTGATCGTTATTGCAAAAATTCATGAGTATCTCGTAAAACTCAAGTCATCTGTCGTGGTCATCTTCATTTAGTTCATGAACCAACTGGACTTTGTAAGGATTCCATTTATTTTCCTTTAAATACTTTAGGACCGATGTCTGGCAGATCTGATTTTCCAAAGCAATACTGCGGCTAGGCGTATGGTGGTCTTCTTGAACAGCCAGTAATACATTTAGCTGTTTATCTTCGGATACCGTAAACCGACCTTTCGGATAATTATCCCAGACGTAACTTAAATCACGATATTTTTCTATCTTGCTAACATATTGACATATTGGCTTTCTGTGAGGATACTTCGTTTTAAACATTTCGCAAATTTCCTTTTGGATGCGCATCCTGTCCCCATGACCAACCATCATCAGTATCTCTATTCGCACACTTTCATTGAGACGTACCATAAAAAAAATCTTATCATAATAAGTTTTGCTAATACAAAGTCTCTTAAGATATGAGTCAACTGTCACTGTCAGCAGTATGACTCATTTCAAGGTTTTATTTACATAATTTAAGTGTTTAAGTTTAGTTGAACTTTTAGGCTTCTACAATTTTTTTCGGAATTCAGGTATAGATACATAAAATATGTTCAGAATTTGATGTAGAATTTAAAAATGAAATTCCATTAAAAAAATAAGTGTGGTGTTATAATATGTTTTTGGGTCAACCTGTAGATAAACTTGAAATAATAAAAAAAAACGGCAACTAAAATCAAAAATCGACCGGTCCGAGTGTTTCTTCGAGAAAATAACACCTGCATTTTAATAGTATATTATTTGATGAGCGTATAATGCCTATCGTAATACACGAGGATGAAAAGTTATAAACACGAGTGAAACGAGTGTGTATAATCGTCTGAGTGTATTAGAGGCATTATACGCGAATTAAATACAACGTTTTATCTACGACTGTCATAAAAATATAAAAATAAAACGAAGTTACTATTCCGATTATTCTTATTTAGGCAACCAACATTTCACAAATCAGTAAAAATGACATGTCAAATGACAGGTCAGTGTTGTATAATTCATAAAACACTAGTGTTTTATAAGCAGGTTTATGTATCTATAGTTACGTATTTAACGAACATATTATTTAATAGTCGTAGATAAATGCATTTAGTAACTTGATTTTATTTTTATATTTTTATGATAGTCATAGATAAAACGTCGTATTTAATTCGCGTATAATGCCTCTAATACATTCGGATGATTATAAACACTCGTTTGACTCGTGTTTATAACTTTTCATCCTCGTGTATTATGAGAGGCATTATACGCTCATCAAATAATATACTATTATTCCAGCCTTTACGTGCTCACTGTATGTAAGTATTACGCTACTAAGCTCAAAGTAATAGCCGACGCATTTACTTAAATACAATTTCACGGCTATGGAATCCCGTAAAAAATCATCGGCATCTGTCGGAAAAGCAGTTGTAAATCTCACGCGACGTCTCGACACAAATAGTGGAAAATTCGTGTGTAAAACTCACACGGCGTGAAATGCGGCCGCGGTGTTGGATATATGTTGTACATGTAATAGACGGTGGTATTCTATGGTAGCGCACCGTCGGTGTTTAAGGTTAATGAACGCTCTGCAAAACGGGTGGAGGACGGTTTTGCCATTGTTGACAAAAAAGAAGTGGATGTATGTTGTATCTGTGCGACAATCGTGTGTTATGGTGAAGGTTGGACGTATTATCTAGTTTAACCGCGTATGAATATATGTACAGAGTGATCCAGGGCAACTGTCCTGAGTTGGAAATGTCAATTTTAATAAGACACCACGCAAGGTTGGCCAACCTGGCTATTTCATCTTCTTACCTTTCTTTTTTAATAATATACTTTAATCCCTTAGACTACATTGTAGCGTTGGATACATCAACAGTATTCATACATATGATAGTAATGTACTAAAATATTTACATATATATTAGGGTTATTCCTAAAAAACAAAATTTCCTTTGATTTCACGGGGCACCACATAATTTGATTATATACCTTATGAAACTGTTTCAGTATTTTTTTCAAATTTTTTAACGAACATTTAAGGGTTGCTACCAAGGTTTGAATTTTAAGTAAAATCTAAAAATGTCTACATTTGTTGAATTTTTTTATTCATAAGCCAGGGTATTCAGAATGGAAAATTATTGTTATTATTACACATTAAGACATATTGTTGAAATATTTAAACCATTTATTATTTAAAAAAAAATTTCCTATACTCTTTCACCAACAAAAGCAAATATTGCTTTTGTTCTTCATTGGTTGTAATCAATTTATTATATTCCTCCATTAATGCAACTCCACGCTCAGCTATATCATTCACTACTCGCATATAATGAACGATCTTTTTGCAGCCACAAAATCAGCGTCACCGTTCCAAGTTTCCATATCCTTATTCAAAAAAAAAATATTGATGAGATACTCAGGATCTGAAGTTTTCAATACCTTTTTCGTGGATATGTTTGACATCAATGTTTTTTTTTTCTTTTTGCGCAATCTTCTATGCCTTCGATTTTTAGTGCATCTACCATTTTCTTCTTATCTTGAACTAAAAGTTCGTCGTCGAAAAATGCAAAAGAAACCACCTCTTCCGACACACACCCCAGTATTTTTTTCAGGGCATTTTTTCAGCCATTTTTTGGTTAATTCTTTCAAACGCTGTATGGTCTTTTAATGATTGTAAGTCATTTATTGGTGCCGACCATCCGATAGAGGCTTGAAACCAATATATTATATCATCACTGTGAAAATGCATATTTCTCTCACAGCTTTCTCGTCCTTGTTTGTTAGTTTAAATTGGAAAATTTTCAAGCAGTACAAGGCTCTTGCTTTCCATCCAGCTCGGTGTAATCCAGTAGGTCTCCTAAACGAAACACCTTTTCCGGGACCTCCTCCTAAGAAAATGATCACTGTAGTCATCTCGAGGTTGATATACTTGTAGTTCTTTTTCCGCAAAAGAAATCCTGTCTGCAGCTACTTATACAAGGATAAATTATTGTTTTGTAGTCGATTTTGTCTCAATTTTTCTTAAACCATTTGAATAATTGTATATCATGACCACTAGACTAAGCGAGAGATTGATCCACTACAGCTGACACCATAATTTTCATTGTGTGGTGACGACAAGTAAGCCAAAGCATATCTTTCTCCGCTCCAAAAGAACGCATATTCCATTTCTTAAACATGTGTTTACAGTAGTTGTGTCAAAACATAAACAGTTTACCCTATCGCTCAAATTCCATGAATTTAATGTTTCGTAGACAGCTGACGCACATGCTTCACTTGTTTCACGTTCCAATTTTGGAACTGCTAGAAGTTGATCTACTCCATGTCCTGATATCAAAATTGGCGGTCGATCTACAGTTTTATCCCCAGTAATATCTTCTATTAGCTTGCCATCCCAAAGAATTGTTAATGGAAAATTAGGTTTGGATTATGCAGGATTCTGCTTTATCCATACTGTTATATAAGCTGTTTAGAAATTGGAGCACCGCTGATGTAGTGTTTCGTTGTTTCCTGAGACCATATGGATTTGCATTTAAAAGCTTGTATTTATCAAGATAATTCACTAACCTGACAGCTACCAATTTCCATACAATTTTTAAAAAAGTGCATAGTAATGATATTGGCCTATAATTGTCTACAAGGGTGTTGAACCGTTTTTGAATACGGGCTTCATCTGGGCTATTTTAAATTTGTCCATAAAGGGTCCTTCCACAAAGGACTTATTTATTATATATGTTAAAGGTAAAGTAATCTCCTCCGCAATATTTCAACAAATTAGCGTTAATATTATCATTACCACATGAGTAGCTATTCTTTAAACTCATAATTGTTTGAGCCGCTTCAATTTCCGTTGTCAGAAATAAGAAAAAAAGCACTGCTTTGTACGGGGATATTTATGAAATCTATATCGTTTTCTACAGCATGTTTCAGAAACATCTAGTTGTCTATGAACTTCTTCCTGCGATGCGGAAAAGTCAGGGGGTTTCCGTAATCTTCGCCCTCACAACTCGACTACCGCGCACTATTTTTGGATACGGAGCGATGTGGTAGGCATCGCGCTAGACAGTCGCATTATTACCCCTTGTTCAACAGAACGTATCATATAGGCAATGCGGTTAAGAGGTGGGGCAAAAACCCGAATGAAGAATTGACTCGAACACGGCCCGATATTTCGGTACGAAAGCATCAGTCATCACGAATCTCGAACTACGGTGCTCAAGGCTGTGACACACTTTCGCCATGGGAGCACAAGAAACAAGAACCAGTATTTTTTGATACGCTCATTGTTAGAAGCAGGCAATTTCTTACAACATAGCATTCATAGGTATATGCATATTACCTAGAGGCATTTAAACATATTCGTGGGTAAAATAAGAATGATAATAATAGAAGAGTTGACTTGGTTACTTCAATATAAATATTGTTATTGGATTGATTATATAATAATAATTCACTAGAACTATTAGCAATAGACACAGAATGAGCTCTTAAAAATTTCTCTAACAACTTAAACCTTAAATGTCGGGCTTCCAATATTATTAAAAACACACAACCCAATCGTTCGCGATCTCACGATCACCAAATTGTTAAATCTATACAAAATAAAATCAGTAGCAACAACATTATTTTTACTAGAGCTGATAAAGGAAAAACGGTTATTGCAATTGATAAATCAGATTATATTAACAAAACCAATCAATTTTTAGATCCCAGCAACTTTCATATTCTTAAAAAAGACCCTACTTCTCGGTACCAGTCAGACATTAAAAGAGCAATACAAAATTCTCTTGCCATTATCAATAAAAGCGAACATTTTAAAGTTATTATGATGAACCCCCAGCCTCCTAAACTATATTCCTAAATTACATAAAGAAAACAACCCCATAAGACCGGTAGTTTCATTTGTCACATCTCCTTCCGCTAAAATTTCTAGAAAACTTATAGATATTATTACTGAACATACTAAATTTAAATCACGTTTTGGCATTCTTAACTTAAAAAATGTTTCACTACCACATAATGCTAAACTTTTATCCTTCGATGTTAAAAATCTTTCTTCTAGTATCCCTCCCCTAGAAACTATTGTCCTTATCAAAGATTTGTTAACTAATAATAAAACGAACCCGGTTATTAAATCAGAAATTTTAGAACTTTTATCTATTTCCCTCAATCAAAATTATTTTCAATTCAATGGTAAAATTTATGAGTGTAAAGAAGGTTTGATTATGGGTAATCCCCTTAGCCCTTTGCTTGCCGAAATTTTCATACAGATTCAATAGTAGGTTAAATCCAAATTAACAATCAATAATAGCGCCCCACAATAAAAAGGGGTAATAAAAGAGGCCCTGGATAGTAGGCGGCTTCCACGTGCTGGAAATGTTGAGTTTATTGCTCCAGGATTATCTTACGTGATGCTCTCAAATCGAGCTAATACTACGGCTAATTCTTATCCTAATATTATCAGGACGGATATCTCATGGATATTTCAACAATTTCAATTTCCAAAACCAATATTCCGCACAAATTTAGCCAATAGTTGTGACCTCAACAACAGCGAGTTTATAGAAAAGCGAATCTTAAATCTCATACCGCTAACTACGCATGACTCTCGATTTTATCGATTTTTGGTGGTGATATCAGATAACCGATCGCTATCGACGGCTGCGTCCAAGCTAAGCGCCGCTAGATGGCCTTGCTACCCCAATTCACACGAATAAATTATTTTATTTACAAAACTTTCGTAAAATGTAATCGGCACGTTACAAATCGAGTAGATTTTATGATAAAACAAATTCACGGCTATATTACATCACGGCTATCATCAAGAGAAGAAAAACTCCAATCAACCTCGAGTATAGTTTGAGGAAATCTGCCTTCTTAAAATTATATCACTATTACCATTTGTAGGTAAACTAGCTGGCACAGCCAAAGAACAGAATAGAAGATCAACGGAGAACGTTGAATGGTGAGCATCTTCAGGAATAAGCGCTGTAACATCACCTTCAATATTAAATTGCAGTTAAAGTTGCAGATAATTAAATCGAGAGTCCTATCATTAACATTTTTATTATATTGGACTGAGTTTACTTCCTGTCCCGTCAGAAATTCGGAAATATAACCTAAGTTGAACCATACTGACGATATCCTGCAAGTTTCATCGAAGTAGGTTCGGTAGCTTAAACATACAAATAGGAAATCAGTTTTATTTATATGATAAACGAATCTGCTAGTCGCAAAGTAACATTTTCATAGTCACGTTTTACCTGACCTTGAATGGGTGTATCTTCGTAAATTTACACGTTATTTGTGTTATGTAATAATTACAAGAAGGATATTACTTTTAATGGATCCAATAGTATTCACGATATTCTTGCAACATGCGTAATAATGAATAACATTTAATAGCACTTTGCCAATTTTTGCTGTGCGATTATCATGTGTCCTTATATAGAACATGCAAAATATACCGCCTCAACACCCAATTTTGTAAAAATATGAAAATTTGCCCATTTTGAGGAGATACTTCTTGAAATTTCCCGTTCTTTCGCCTGATCTTATGACGTGTCGAAGCAGTTGAAGAACATCTTCATAGATTTCATCAGTATAGATTTCATTATATATAAAGGTTGCCGGACTATTACATTGACCAAATTTTACAATACAATCAAAAATATAAACTAATTTCCGAAATGACCTCTTTATACATAAACCAAATAAAATCTCGATTATGTATTAATTAAAATAGTTTTAGAAAATATTTTAAGACATTAAATTCCTTCCACACAAAAATAAATACAATAATAAAATTACTACAATGACTCCGGGATGAAAACCTCTTAACCCCGTTTGAATTGTCGATCGACGTGCTGCGGAGATCCGAATGCCCGTTTGGTATACGGCGAACGGGGATGCCAACATCGTAGAACCGTTTAGTTAGTGCGCATCGAGGCACAGCGCAATGAACGTGCATCATTTTAGTCAACGGCATTACGTGTTCCGTTCTTGTATTTGTTTGCAACATACTGTATATGTGCCGTTTCACATTTGTCCATGAGTCGCGCTCGCATACGCTATATTTTACTTTTAAGCGGATCATTTTGGCGGTGTTTGTCCCGCGGCCGCGCGCGATCAAAGAAGATACTTATACTTATTGTTTCTATTTTCCGGAAATCAGGATTCCCAGAATCTTTGGTGGCAGGGTGAAAAAAATATATATAAGCCAGTAACACTAGAGACAGGAACAAGCATTAATGCAAGCATAAAAGCAATTTTACCTTTATATGTATTATTTTGTGTGTAAATTCATAAGTGATTAAAAAACCTTTACATAAGGCTTGGTGTTTCATTCTACAACGAGAAAGCAGTCATTCATGGTACTCCACGGCGACACAATAATATGTATTACGCAAGTTTAATATAAATTCGGTTGCACAAAAGGAGGAGTTTTGAAGAAAAAATTAAAATTAAATAACTGGGACGCCCTACGCCCACAATAACTTTAAATTAAAATGGACACAGCAAAGACAGTTCTTATAAAAGACGATTTCCACTCAGGTAGATAGCGCCTTATAGACAATCAATTCAGAAACATAATGACCAAAAGAAAAATGATTTATTATTTATTCCATAAAATTTTGTTATCAATACAGAAGAATTTGGTTCAAAACGGTATTAAAAATTTTAATTCTAAAGTTACAGAGAAGTTTGTGTGTTACAAAAATCGTGGCATGGACTTTTTCTCCCGAAATTAATAAATCTAAGGTAAGAATTTCTCATTAATTTATACTTATTTTTTATACAGCCCTTATCCCTAAAAAACTCACGAGCCGCCGCTGTATTTCATGTTCGAATTCTTGATGTAGACAACCCAAAATATTATGAGCTTCGTATAGTTAATGAATTTGAAAGCTTCAAGAGCGTACCCTGCGAGATCCAAAGGTACTGAATCCATGCTGTATGCAACTCTGATTATCAATTTTTCAAATGGACTCTGCACGTTTCGTATCAATCAATTTCCCGGATGTTTTTAACTTTCTATATTAAAAACATGGTTGTTGATCACAATTCTGCGGGTATCATATCATGTTTATAGTGGTTTGCCAAGAATTAATAGCGATGATAATTGCCTATGATTTTGTTGTTTTTATGTTCATATCTTATCTAAATAGATATACATATACATATGTATCTAGGTACGTAAAATTGCTGAATTTATGTTCGTACGAAACGGAATGTGTAACAAAAATGCTGTCCAAATCCGGAAACAATATTTCGAGGGCTATTTTGACCGTCTTCGGCCTGTGTGCTTAATTTGAATGTTTTTTGAAATTCCAAGAGAAATGATAGATAAGATATATTATCCAAAATATAAAAAATATATTTAAAAAATATATAAATATACCTCTGAGATCACACAACACGTCTGATTGTATAGTTCCAGGCATTCCTCACGTACAGATAGCTGTTTCGGACTCACTTAGTCCTCATCAGTGCACGTCGGAGGAATGCCTGTCGCTCGTTCAATACTCCCGTATCGTTAACCAAACGTTAGCACATGTCTTTAAGAAAAGTCCCAGAGACATCTAACGCCCAGCCGCGGATTCATCGGCGCATTCATCCAGCAAGTGTACAAATTGGTACAGTATTTGATTCGTCATATTAATGTATAATACTATAATATGAATAAATTAATAAAACAAACAATAAACAAACAAAAAATAACACACAATACATTTACTACAAAGCAATTGCCTATCTTCAAACACGTATTACAATGTCCACTTGTCGTCCTTTCACGTCCCGTGCTTCCTGTGTTGCCATATCAAACGCTACGTTGTCATTCTCATTACTTAATTTACACACCTCGTATGCTGAACTTGTTTAAATATTATGGCATTAAGACCATCGATATTCTGTTTATGCTTGTTTTTTTAACTTAGTGATAATATCTATCACTTCGAATTCTGTTACAGCCATAAGACATAAAGATGTATATGTATTTAACTTTAATTAAAGAAATGCCAACCTTTTAGTAACAACACCTGTTACAAAAACATTTTTTATGAAAAAACTTAAGAAGCGGACTATTAAAATAATGTAAATAAGATTATCTCTCATAGTTCGATAGTTCTTTTGCATCTCGTGTTAAATTTCAACAAATGCAAATAGAGGATTTTGCGAACGCACCAATGAGATGCAGACGACAGCGATATAATAGGCCGTACAACGGAAGATGTCAAAGTATAAACCAAGAAACCTGAAGAGGTACCTGAAGACTGAAGATCCGAAGAGCTCCCATGTATTATCAGCTTGAAGCATAATGTCCTGCGTCTGACATGAGTGCAACCGACGCGACGCACTATGGGGCGAACGCGTACATATCATCTCAAAATTGAATAACTTTAACAGTAATGCATATATTATAGTCAAATTTGTATTGTGAGTTAATGAATATATGCAGTTTTATGATTTATAAAGAGTTTTTAAAATATTAAACTAGAAATATAACACTATGCATAATAAAAATAAACTGTGTAAATCTCCGCAAAACTACAAATTGTTTACGAACATAACTTGAAAAAATGCTTATAAATAATGATATACAATAGGTGCTTAACATTAAAAAAAACATTTTAGGCTTTTCTCTTATGTAGTCTTAAAAAAAGATTCTATTCACAAAAGAAATTTCCCTATTCACTTGACTGGTTTCAGAATTAATTAACTTTAGAGGAACTAAAGAAGCAATAAAAAGGTTTGCATCTGAAATAAATTCACTTTCACCAGATAAAAC
>JARFOC010000371.1:0-32160 GCA_031763485.1 Osmoderma eremita | reverse complement strand
TTTTTTTTGTTATTTGATTTGCCCTTATTAAATATTAAACTTGTATAAAATTTATTACATGGTACACGAATTACTTTGCCAGAACTGCGCGACCTCAGACAAGTATACAATAGAGTACTCATGGTAGTCAAATTATTGATTTATTTATTATTGTAAGAGTACCGTTACAACCTCCAGACGAAAATTTGTTTTGGCGAGCACCAGGTACAGCGTTTAATCACGAAAATGTACAACCAACTGTGAAATACGGAGGTGGTTCAATTATAGTGTGGGGTTCCGTGGCGGCGGCTGGTGTTGGAAAGTTAGAGTTTATTGATGGCAAAATGGACCACATTCATTACATTAATATATTGAGAGCGAGTGCAGAAAAATTAGGGCGTGGAGATAACTTCATTCTTCAACAGGATAATGTTCCTAAGTACTGCGCTCAAAAAACTAAGGAATTGCTTCTACATGACACCAGACATGAACTAAAAACCACTCCTCAGTCGTCTGACGTCAACCTGATCGAACATTTGTGGGCAATATTAAAAACTAGTCTTAGCAAAAAGCAGATTTCTACCAAAGAAACGCTAAAACAACACCTGTTGGAAGAATGGTAAGCCCTAGTGTAGCCATATAAACTCCAAAGGTTATCCCACTAAATATTAATTTCCTGTTCGACAAGTTTTTATGCTTATAGTTAGTGGCCGGATACTTCTGTGTGCTTGCTAGAATGCGTATTTTAATATTCCAGATGTTTCGTTTTCTCACGAACAGTCTGCGTAAAGATTGCGAGCGATGTTGAACCTTATCATCTGTTTACTTGCAATAAAAACAGGCAGTTAGAATAAAAAAAAGTAGGTTTTTTTCTTTTGCAACAAGAACATGTTTTGTAATTATTTGATTACAAAAAATAATTTGCTGATTAGACCAGTAGTATCTTATGTCAATGCACCTAACAGGATTTTATGTAACCAACTAATAAACATAATAACAGAATACACTAAATTTAGCCCTAAGTTCTCCGTAAAAAACTCGCAAGATCTTATAAATAAAATTTCAAATACATATTACAATTCCTCACAATAGTAAATTTTCATCCTTCGATATTACAAACCTTTTCGGGAATATACCAGGTAAACAAGTTCTAGATTTAATTGATCTAAAACTTGACCAAAACCATACTAATCCACTAATTAAAGGGAAAATTTTAAATTTACTTAACATTTGTATAGAATAAAATTATTTCCAGTTTAATTATGAATTTTATAAACAAAGCACAGGTCTAGCAATGGGTAATCCCTTAAGCGTATTACTAGCAAAGATATTTATGGATCATTTGGAACATATTATCAGTTCAAACCCATTATTCAGTAAATGTATTTATTGGTTTAGGTACGTGGATGATATTTTAGTTTATTGTTATGGTTTGCTATAGGCAATTAAAGTTGTTTCATGATTATATCAATACGGTTCATTCTAATATTAAATTTACTTTATAATACGAAGTAAATATTAATAAATTTCTTGGACTTAACGATATCTTACAAAACAGAGAAACACGATTTTGCCATTTTCCACAAACCGACACACACAGATTTAACAATACACTATAGTTCACACCACCCTATGATTCTTAAATTAGCAGCTTTTCAATCCATGTTACACGAATTAATAATTACGCCCATGACTAAAGACAATTATAATATTGAACTCAATAGAATATACAGTACAGCCAAAAATAATGGAAACGAAAAAGGTACCATCAATAATATACTTAAGAAAAAATAGATATCACACTGTTATGAATACGTAGCTTCTATGATGATTTCAAATAATGTATGTACATTATTTCTCGTTTCTATATTGTTGTGTTAAAGTGAGGTAAAATTACACACACGAGTGGTTTTTGTAACGACTGTATTGTAACTTCTATATCTTGTCGCCACTGTACTTTTTATCTTCCTTGAAGGAAATAGGTCTTACTACAATTGCACATGCGCGAGCGCGCCAAATTCAAATTAGAAATTGTACACACACGCTTTATCATTAGTGTACCCTAAAATTCCAAATAACACGTCTAATAAATACACAACTATTACATATATAGGAAAAAACATCAGAAAAAAACAGATAAACTGATAAAAAAGACAAATAATAGTGTTGCTGTTTTTAAAACTTATAATAACATGGAAAGAACAATAAAGACAAAATGGACAAAGGATCGAATTCGGGCGTTAATAAACTCACTTGCGAATGTAATAAAGTATACGTGGGCCAAACTGGAAGAACATACAAAAAACTACATAGACAAGAAGAAAGATTCCACTTTTGCAAACCATTGTATTGACTATAACCACAGTTTCAACAACTATATAAGATATAAGAAACTAGGCTTAGTACTTAATCAACAAATAGATCTGTATAACTCCTCCCCCTTTCTTTCTTTAAAACTATAAATATGTAGATCTTTCTAGTTAATCTCATTATTCATCCACCTGATGAAGCCACCGTGTGGCGAATCATTTTTGTAATGGTACAATAAATTGTCTTGGAAACTGAAATTGTGATCCCGAAGTCCAGCTATTTTACAGGTGGTCTTATCAAAGATTTGGACGTCCAATTCGTATAATCGCTGCTTGTGCAAATTTTTTTGGGGAACTATAAATTAGATCGTTATCTATGTTACTGCCATTTTCTTTAAAAAAAAAAGGTGTCACTTTGAATACTGACGTGTCATTAAAGATTTTAAAGAAATTTATAGTAGACACTCGTTGTATAATCCATAACTGCACGTTAGAGACTCGAAATTATACTAATGTATCGTTTTCATCGAAATTGTGATAACGAACTGTGCTATAAATTCAAAATTGACCCCCTTCAACGAGAAATAATTCAATTTATCTCACCTTACTATTTGCCAATAGATCTAGCAGTGCGGAATGGCCTAAAAACTTCCTTCTAGGCACTATGAACCTGTGTATCCTCTCCAAGAGCGACTTGACAGAAAACGAGTGATGGGACACGATATTCTTGGCGAAATCTTCCAACGTCGACCGATCTATCTCCTCCCTACGCTTGGCGTATTCTTGCATCTCGGAATACGCGAGATCTATATCGTCTACGTACTGCAGCAGGTCGTTGAATCTCAATTCGACCTTGATTGTTCTGGTTAAGACCGTCACGATCTCGGACATCGCTTCCAACTTTGCGTCGTCAATCAAATATCCGATCCTCGATATCTTTCGGTCCAGTTCCTCCACTCTTTGCAAGATCTTCCGCTCCTTTAAATGCGTGGCGATGGGCAGATCGATTTCGGAGCGGTCTTCGATCATGTGCAAGCCTAATTTGATTATGGTGCCTGTCAGGCCCAAAATGGACGATGTTACACCCAGAGGATCGGACGATGCGTTGGTGCATAATAATAAACACAGTAACGCCGTGGGCGCTAGTATCAAGGACTTCATCTTTGCTAAGCGCAATTGAAGTTTTTCTTTTTGTTATTTATCGTCTAAACTACGCGACACCGATCGGAAAAAGACTCGAATTTTAGCAGAGCATCGACGAAAGGATCAATACTGACGCCTAGCAGACAGACGACAAGTATCGTGTCTGCCTACTGATCTTCAAACGGCAGTCTAGCGATTTATAAATTAGTCGTTATCTCAGCTGTTTCCCGCGCGTCTACAGATTACTTTCTCCCACTACTTCCCCTTATTAACTCTAAGGGCGGGTCTTCACCGATTAATTACGTTTTGCGTTGTATTTGGTGAAAATTTCTGCGCCTGTGCCGATGTGTATTTGGCGGGATTTGTGCCGATACACACTATGACACAACCAACAAGTTATGGTCCGCGGAAATTATGCAAACTAAGTTGTATGCATGCGTCAATTAGTTCATTAAATAAATTTAACCGATCGAGTTGTTAAAATTAACTTTTCTTTTTAATATTGTAATTCTGATAACTTGATTTTAAGTAAGATCTTCCCTAACATCTCCAATTGAAAAGTATCATCAAATTTATGTTACACATGTACTCAATTTACAAATATTTCGGCTCACATTTATAAAGGCGGTATCCTAATTGCGCATTAACCTTTTTCTTTAATTTAAATGCGTTGCAATGAAATGTGAATTGGGAGAAAACTGCAATTGTATTGCGAAACTCCAAAGAACTTTAACAGTTAAAGTAAATAGGTTCGTTCGTTTTGGCCACAACGTGAGACTATATGAAGTTTTGAGAGTGATGTGATTGGAGAGTGTGTTGAGAGGACTCCTACTAGAGGTAGGAGGCCAAATATTTTGACGTATGTAACCAACATTACAATGGTCACGTGGGTTTGTGCGTTCCATCTGAAGACTTCGTACCTTAGATCATATATATTACATGGATACCGCTATGTTTCCCACCTATGTTTCCAACATATCACAGACATAAAAAAGAATCAGCATTTCTGTCTAACAACGGTTATTCGTATTTTCTTATTGGCACCTGACCACGGCGTGAGAAGCGCCCGAAATTTGAATTAAATTTGACATACATCAGAGATAATACCAGCTCTGACGCATAACCTAATTTTTAAATGTCAACACAAAATAGCTCGCTCATACAGATTGATAGACAACAGTAGTTGACATTGAACACACATTGACAGAACTCTAGCCTAAGTCTAACGGTACTCTGTTTAATAAAATTGTGAAATCGCATACGTCCCATAATGAATTGCACGGAATTCGCATGCATTTCCGTTTCCGGTTCCACGAGAGGTCAGATAAGGGTACCTACATATAATGTTCATAAGCATGAAAATAATAGCTCGAAAATCGTAGAAGTACATGTTGGAAACAGTAACGTATATAGACTGATATGGTGATAGCGGTATCCATGTTATATATATGACAAGTATGCATATACGTATTTGTTACGTTTCAAAAATATATTTTACTATAAAAAAATGTTTGTGTATAACGATTTAATTGTAATCGATTCCCATGCTCTTCATTTCAGGTGGCCTTCTACGAAGTATTAAATGGACTGTGGGTACGAAACGGACTGCAAATTAAGGGGCAAGCTATGACTTACATTCAGTGTAATTTCTGCAATTCCATGGTGGACGCGGACCTCTACCTACTGCAGATTTGCTCCACCAGGATACCGGCAGACACTTTCCTGAACATAGTCATAGAAAAGTACGTCTAAAAGAATTACTATTTTGAAAAATCTTCGAGATTCGTCTCATTTACAACTTGGTGATATTCGCAGATTCCACGTCAAGGAATGGATGAGCTTAGCGCCCTACCAGTTGCTCCAAAACTCTTATCTGGACGGTGAACACGACACCCCGATGTTGGAGAGCCTCCTGACGTTCCTTGCCACCTTGGTTAGCGTCCGTACTAACCTAGGATTGTCCGAGACCGCCCTGAACCGGCTCGAGATGGTCACTTTACTGTGTATGGGCGATAAAACGCATTCGCAACTCATGGAACTGATGCCGGAGAGATGTGGGACGTCCCAAAGTAGGGATTTCGAAGCCCTGCTGGCCGAAGTAGCCGATTACCGAGCACCGGCACTCGAAGCCAGTGGTAATATGCAGCAAGGAATGTACGTGCCCAAATCGCAGATCTGGGAACGCCAATACGATCCTATACACGTCTTGTTGAGGGCGGTGCATAGGAGGGATTTTCAAACTTCTATGGATAGATACACCGAATAGTAAGTTGAAGGTATTTTCGTCTGGGGACCGATCGAGTTTTTATTTCTTTAGCGCAAGGCAGAAGGTCAAATTGAAACCGGGTACGAGTCCGTGGCCGCCGTTTAGGAACCCGTCCGAGTGCGGATCTGCTTACGAGGATCCGAGAAAAATACTCAAATCGAAAGTGTTTCACGCTGTAGTTTTAGTTGTTCTCTACAAGGCTATGAGGGGTCACGTATCTGAGCACGTAATGGCTTTGTTGGTCTTCTTATTGGAGCAAGCTATAATTGTCTCGGATAAAACTGCCGAAGATGATGTAAGTATTATCTCGAGAGCTAACATAATGTATGCAGGGTAGATTTTGTTATAATAATTTACTAAATTTTGTATTTTAATATTTGTGCATATGACATTCCCCGATGTCACCCTGTTATTCACATAACCTACAAAACTGTCAACATATATGAGGCTGTGTAAACAACACACTTTTACCGCAGTCTTCGAAGATGTGCACCAGCGGTCCCCAACCGCACAGGCAGCTGAACGACATGGACCTAGGAAATTGGTTCACCACCGATTCCCTATCGGAAAATCTACGCACCGTCATTGGTAGGGTAATTTTAACACCAGAACCGGAAGTGACGCCCCTAAATTACAGTTCCGATAGTAAGTCTTTCGTGACGATCGAAGATCACTATTTTAAGCATCGATTTTTTTTTGCGCGCGCAGGCGATCTGGACTGGGAAGGTTCCGAGGCGGAAAACGAAATGTCCGACATATCGGCGGACGGTTCCACGAATGTGCTGATGCTGGAAGAGGGCGACTGGAGCGCGCCACCTAGCGGTAGCGACCTAATGGTTCTGGTGCCGACCGGTGCCGGCGCACAAGATTCCCCCACGTACGAACAGATGTCGCTGCCGGGCAGTTCGAGTCAAACGCAAGTGTTGGCACTGCCACCTCCATCTACCTCCACTTCGACTTTCGACAGCGGTACTGAGAATATGGCTGTGGCAGTTCCGGGTGATATGAGTATAGTTAGGATAGGGCAAACAGGTAAGAAATCATTCATCGCCGCTTCTCTCTAGCATTGATAAACAACCAATTTTCTGCCGCAGGCCACATAAAATATTCTTGTCTTTTATTAGTAAGGTTTAAGGGTTAACCTTTTATTATTTCATTATGTATTACTTACATCATATCATCATCATGGTATCGTAAATACCAAACTAAGAAAGGTGTCTTTTTGTACGATATTCAATGATATAGCACTTAATAAGTACGAATTGCTTAAATTATCCATTTACTGCACGAAATTAAAGATAATTATAATAATTTCCCAACTCTGGATATGCAAAATTGTTATTTATAAAAAAATATCTTTCAATTATAGTGCAATCGGTGACAACCATAGCTAGACGCAGAAATAATAGTAATACGGAAGCGACGACATCGTGGCAGGGTCAAATGCCCTCTACAAGTAAAGAATTAGTACCGTCCACGTCAGCACACAGAAAAGCTTACCCGTACAGGAGGAGACCTACCGTTGAGGTAAGGATACTTGTTTTATTTATGTAAAAGAAACAAAATGTTTTTCCCTTTACAGAACTCTAATTCTAATCCTCCCACCGCACGTATTAACGAGAGCATAATCTCTTTATTACTGAAATTGCACTCTCAACTCTCCGGAGTTCCAGACAGTTACAATCCCGACGAGGCAGACGCTGGATCTAGTAGCGATCTTAATGAAAATTCCTTCGGGGATGGACCTTTTCACATCGCGAAACTATTGAAGCACATCGCCGAGATGGATCCCGAGTGTAGGGGATACATTAAGGTAATTTGCTTTTAACATTAACTTTATTTGTCTTCGAATCCATTCCTTTTATTTTTGTTTTCGTAGGAAACTCGAAATAAACTGTGGCCTAAACAACAGGAGTGCGACGAAGAACAAAACGAGAATCGGGAGAGGGAGGAGCGACGACGCAGGGCGAAGGAAAGGCAACAGAAACTAATGGCGGAATTCGCATCGAAACAGAAGCAGTTCATGGAGAAAGCGATGGAGTCGAAAGACGGCGCTACAGCCATGGATTGGGCGGCGGCCGACGAAGTCCTGATCAGCACTAAGGAATACGATTGCGTCATTTGCGGTCAGAGTACGCCCAGCACCGAGGATAAGCCGATGGGACTAGTGGTGCTGGTGCAGGCGACAAGTGTTACGGGGCACAGGCGTAAGCAGGGTTACAGCGAACGGGCCACGTTGCCAACGTGCGACGAAGAGAAAGATAATCTTCGGCGGGACGATACGTTATCGTGCGAATTCGATAGGAGAGTTGAAGAGTTGAATCGACACTTTGACGCGGTAAGTAATAATAATTTATTTAAAAATATATACACAAAATATAAAAAGGAAACCACAAGATACACACTTCAAATGCTAGCAAAATACGTCGACCTTGATCTTTTTGTGCTAATTTTGATTTTTACAGCAATCCTGGTTACTGTCTATCAACTTGGGCTGGGAAGGAGGCGTGCACGCCCAAACTTGCGGACACCATCTCCATCTAGACTGCTTGAAAGCTTATTTACATTCACTACGTTCGCAACAGCGCCAACAGAGTCTTGCCCCCGACAAGTAAGTTGAGAATCGACCGCTAAGAGATCGTTTCTTTTTTTATTATTATCTTTTCGCCGTAATTTCCAGAGGGGAATACCTATGCCCGTTATGCAGACAACTTGCCAATTCGGTACTTCCCCTGGTTCCGCAGCTGGGCGATTGTACGCAGATCGTGCGATCTCGTCCTTCTAGTATGGAGCAAGTGCTCACCGAGTTGGGGGATTTCCTCAGGGAAAACGAGCAGACGCCTGTGAGTATCGACATTGATAATTTATTATTTTCTGAAATGAAACTTGAATTTATCCTTGTTCAAATTACGGAAATGAAATAATACCGAATAACATCGAATTCGTTTTGCTATTATGCCTTCAAATTCAGTTAATTCTTTGTGTCGTAATCGCTTCTTTTATTGAATCTGGAATTTCAGAGAAACTCGAATCTTTCCGAGGCCATGGGCAGGGCAATGGAAGACATGACCAGCAACGCCCAACTCAAACCGATGTTCAAATCGAAGGGCAAGCCCAGCAATCAAAGTCTGTTCCTATTCGTCACCTCGATCGCTCGAACCAACTTGGAAGTGGAATTAATACAGAGATCCGGCACTTTAGTTACTAATGCGAACGAACCCGCGAATCCTCTCTTGCCAAAAAGGGATTGTATAGGTAATCAATGACAATAAGACTTGTCAAATTTTAAATGATTAATCGTCCATAATCATCATCTCCAGAAATCAGGACACGCGATACCAAACATTTCTCTCCACGTATTGCTATATTATTACTTGTTGTAAACTACTTTCAGTGTTTACGTGTAATTTATGTCATTTATGTATGTCCTGTAATTAGATGTTTTTCATCTGTTTATTATTTTTTAAATTTTCAGTACCTTTATTACATGTATTGGCTGTGCACGCTCGGGTCCTGGCTTTGTGGCCCGCCTGGATGAATTTGCAACAACTCTGCGGTCTCCCCACCTCCCCCACTAACGCCTTAGCTTCGATCGAGAAGGAAGTGCCACTATTGTTGAGGGATCCGATAGCTTTACTGTTGCAATTCGTTTTATTATTACCGTTACACGTCGATCAAGGTATTACTCGAACGATTCTTCCCTTTTTACGATATTTATTTCCCAATTTCTACCGAATTTCAGTTTATTTCACCACCATCGTCAAAGTCGTCTATAACTTGCTGTATTACCAAGTGGTGGCGCAAATATCATGCGGTCTCACCACGCCCGAACGAATTAAAGCTTGCGAAGGCGCTTCTACGACGCACATCGACTCCCTCAGTGCCGCCCTGACCTTGATAAATCAAGAATTGGGAGAGACGGATCTGTATATGGACTGCGAAGAGGCCGGTTGCTCTCAGGAGCCCTGCGTCAATATGATCGCTTTAGAACAACAGGTAATAAATAAATGATATGCATGTCTTTTTTGTAGTATTTTGGCCAAAAAAGAAATGAAATCCAACCAATATTTCATTGGTCTGAACTTTCTTCACAGTGACTTTATCAGGACTCTTATGGGAACTAGCGAGGATTATTTCAGTTAATTGGTGAAGAGGATAAATTCTATCGTGCCTTTTTCTATGTTTAATGAACTAACATATAGCACTTAGCAGTTTATGTATATAATAACTGGCCGGTGTCGGCAAAGTTTTGCGATTTCATACGTATGCATTTTGGATTATGGATGCATTTTGGTATAGATAAAATAAATCATGGCCGTATTTTCTTACATATTGTGTACACAGAAAAACTTTTTCTTTTCAACAGGCGTTACTGCCAATTCAACATTCTATATGAAACCATATTAAATTCGACCAATTTTGTATGTGTCGTCACACATCCGGTGGTGGTAAATTACAAAGGAATTAATTATATTTTAGGTGCAGAAATTATGCTTGCCGTTCCTGAGACTGGCCACCTTATTGAGGCATCACATCTACAATCAACCGCTACCGGATATCCGCGCGCCCCAAAGCGAATTCGTCCGTCTCGTCTACTATCTGGAATTGGTCACCGAGGGCATGGACTGGGGCTGTTTCAACGCGGCCGTTGCGCTGAATTGGCCCGACGCCGACTCTACACCGCAGCAGCAGCAACACCAGCAATCGATGCACAGGCGCACGCCACAGACGTGGTGCGCCCAATTCAACGCGTTCGCCGCGCGCAGTCAGATCGCCGCACGATCGTTCCTGGTCGACCAGCACATCACGTGGCACCCGCCCAGATTGCTCGAGCTGCCCCGCGAATACGAGAAGATCTTCACGTACTACCACGAGAGGCCGTGCAGCCAGTGTCACTCGGTGCCGCAGGAGACCAGTATATGTTTGTTGTGCGGCACGATCGTGTGTTTGAAACAGAATTGTTGCAAGCAGCAGGGAGTGTGCGAGGCGGTGGCGCACTCCTTGGAGTGCGGTGCCGGAACGGGCGTATTTCTGGTAGTGACATCCACGTACATTATCGTAATAAGAGGGCAGCGAGCTTGCCTCTGGGGTTCGCTGTATTTAGACGATTTTGAAGAGGAAGATAGGGATCTGAAGTGAGTATTTCCGCGTGTCTAACAGAAATGAAATAAATTTCATTATTACAAGAGCGGTTATTTGATTTGCTATTCCATTTTTTAAATTGAAATGTTGCTTTACTTTACGCTAATCCTCTTGGCCCGGAGCGTGAAACTTGCACGGTTCCCTTCCGATTTTCTGTGTCACATTTTCACTTTTTTATATTCGTCCAGTCCAAGCGCATTTTCTTGTAGCTCTTGTAAAACATGTTGATGTAATCTTAAAATAAATTTTTGCAGTATTATCAAGTCAAAAAAAAATGAGGTATAGATTATTTTTCCGCCTATTTCTTTAGTCGTTTATAATTCTTAATGTCGCAATGTGATCTGTGCAGGCTCCCCTAATAATCTTTTGCTTCATACGTTCCAATATTCTCTCGTCATAATTTTTCTTATTACAGAAAATTCGTTTAGCGCGAAATTTTGCGGTCAGCATGTCGATATTACAAATCCATTATTTTATTTGTTTACAGGAGGGGTAAACCGTTATACTTGAGCAAAGACAGATATCAACTGCTGGAACAGCAGTGGTTGGCCCATCGTTTCGATCACACGAAGAAGACCTGGGTGTGGCACAGGAACGCTCTCTAAGACAACCTATTCACTCTATTCGGGCATAATAAATAGTTGTTTTTACGAGTTTCGCTCTACTATTACTACTACTAACGATAAATAAACAATTTTTTATTTAAAAAAAGGAGAAACAAAAACGCGAAATTTTTGTAGTAACTTGCAAAGCGTGCTATATTCTAATTGTACATATATTACATAACACATTGTAGTAATAATAAATATAACGGTAATGTAACACTTTTCCTTATCTAGTCTATCTGACGACGACGGATCGAGCGAGTAGATTCTTAATTTTTCTCTGCGAAAGTAACAGGAGCTTAGTTCCCTTCAATAGCCTCTCCCTCTCTCTCTCTCTCTGCGTGTGTGTTTTATTATCGACGAGATATGACGAACTAATGTTTGCTCGTCTGCTAGTGTAACGGAGACGGTGAAAACAAAAATACACAGCTAAAACTAAATAAGAAATTTTCTGTACTGTCGAGTTTTATTCTTTTGTGATTCGATGGAGGAGGCGATACGAAAAGCAAAAAGAAAATGTTTATTATTAGAACGTCGATTAGAAATTCGGTTTGTTTCACACATTATTATTCACGATATATAGGATACGAACATGTGCAACTGGCTGTATTAGTTTTTAATAATAATAATATACTTGTAGGAATGTTAAAACATTATATTATTATTATATATGTATATTTTGTAGCTACAAAACTATTAATTTTTTTTAAGAGAAACAAAAAAGGAAATGCAGAAAAAGTAAATTAATGATGTATATTTTTTAGAATAATTCATTTTGCTCATTATATATACTATATACTTAATAATAATGAAAAACAAGAAATGAATAAAAATAAAAAGAAATAAAAACGAAATGATGTTGAATCATGTATTATAAATAAAATTTATACTATGTATATTCTGCGGTTTTTTTTTTGCTCATACAATGCCACCAAATAAAATTAACCCTGTATACAAAATACCAAAAATGATGGGCATGTCTGAAGTTGCAGTAAACTATAAGAAAAAGACAAACAAATATATATATATATATATATAACAGGTAAGACAATGGAATACAAGGGCTGCGTTCATAACAACAGAGCGCTCCTGTAGCGATCAGTGATGGATGGGATGTTATGAACGACACTAAAATAAGTAAGCGCTCAGGGAGCAATCACCATTTTAAGTAGTAAGGAAAATTTTGCTACTACTTTCGAAGCGATCACCGATAAGGGAATGAGCATATTCATATGCGTGTTGTCTAACTTTTTGTCAAATATAACAACAAATTTATTAGAAATTTATTTTTGATCAATAATAATTTTTAATTTTCACCTACAAGTCATGAAAGGTAAAAAACCGAATATAAAGGAAACAAAACTTTAATGTCTACAACAATTGAAGAATCACAATAAAAAAAAAACATAAACCTCTTCATTTCATTATTGTAGCTACACTAATATATAAAATAAAGATATCACTTATTTCCACAACACGACGACATTATTATCTCTGTCTAACTGATCTTCCAATTGCTGAGCGCTAACTCCAGTCGCGCAACATATCCCATCTAAACTACTCACGCCAGACAAAGATTTTTGTAACTCTGCATTATCGCCCAAGTATATCGGATATTTATGCACCCTCCTGATAATTTCCTCGAGTACCCCGAACTGAACCAACTTCCTTTCGTTTATTCTCAGATTGTGGGGATTGAAACGGAGACACAAATCCCTTATCGTAGTCCCCCTAGTCATTGCCGCGTACATCCTGAACACGTCCCGTATGCAAGGTAATTGTCGTTGTGATTTCGCTACATAATTGAGACACTTTTCCTAAAATACAAATTCACACATCAACAAACATAACCGAGTATAAGTTTTTAATCAAACAAACTTGTAACTCGGAATTCTGCGCAAGAACTTTTAATTTCGGTGTGGTACAATACACATTCCCATACTGAAACAAGGGTACTAATGCAACTATCCCGTAATATATCAGATTTTGCACACAGGCTTTGACTAAGCTATTCTCAACGTCAGAGAGAATGGCAATCCTAGAAATGTGATTAAATCCATCTATGTACGCCGCAACTTGTTGCGTAGTTAAATCCCATTGTTGTGTAGGTAGTGGTTTAATAAATACGGGAACTTGATAGTCTGCCACAAGTGAAGGATCACTTCTTATTTTTACCACTTTTAAATGGGTAGTCGTTGGTCCCTCAGTTAAAGCACATTCCCCTAAAACATTCTAAAATAGTCTAGTCAAACAAAAACCTCTGAATGCTTACCTTTTGTGTTTAAATCTATTAAAACTTGCTTTAAAATAGGAGCTAACTTTGCTGCTAAAGGTCCTTCTGATAAGAAACTATTTTCCATTTCCATTGCAGTTAAATAATCTGAAAATTTTGTAACCACCGGTTCATAATGCACAGTCCTTCCTGTGCTATCACAAACAAAGCACAAATTAAATTGGAATGCATTTCTTGCATATTTCTTATCATCTATTCGTACAGGGAAACCCAATATTTTATAATCAGACAATGTCCTGTAAAAATTTGTTTAACTTATTATGTTTTGAGATACAAATGCTCATTACACGGTTATTGTGCTACGTTGCAGTTCAGATTTGGTAATTATATACACACTGATGCTATCCAGTAGTTCTTTCGATATATAGTTCTCAGGTACCTGAAAACTACGTTTAACATACACGGCCAATATTAAGAATCAATGCAATAAACCTGACACGATATTATTGGCCCCATTACCGGATGAAACTGACAGAAAAATATACATCTTATCGGGCCTTCTCGTTCTGTACTACCTTTCACGCTTAAAGCTGATTCCATTGTAAAGATTCAAATTAAAAAAAAAACAATAAAAATCCGATTCCCAAATAATTAGTGTTATTGTACTGACACTGGCCCATAACCTTAATAATCATTATAATTTAATTTGGTGTTCGCCCGCTTTTCCTGTGCATTCAATGATACTTCAGTTCACCCTCTTTATCCATAGATGGTGCAAAGGCGATTTTTCGCGACGCAGCTGAAAACGCTGTGTACTATGTCAAAACATGTCATTTTGGCGCCAAAAGTGCTTCGAGTAATATTGAAACTGGTCAAGCGTGAATAAATACTTTTGCTCTGCGCAGGAGTTATCTTTTGTCACCAATTCGAATCCGTTCCAAAAGTATGCATTCTAGGGAAGGTAAAATTGAAGACGTATATCCTGAAAACGCTTTAAAAACATGTTTCAAACTCTATGTCGCTTCAAGACTTCTGCATTTTAGGGATGTGATTCGTCGGGTATTATCGGGTACCCGTGAACCACGCCCTTTTTTACAGGGGCATATCAAATCATAAACAGGCAAAACGCCATTGGTTTTATATAGATATACTCTGTTCACAGTATCTGATACAAATATAAATAATATAAGAATTTTCAACAATATAAACAATAACATTTCTGAAAAACCATCTGTATATTTTTTACATACATAAATTTCCAATTTTAAAGATCATTATTGTTTTTTTTACTGATTCATTGTCATGTCGCATTGTCATGTAAGGGTAGAATCACTCGTGAGTCATATATTTGTATTACATACTGTGAACAGAGTATATCTATACCAATTCCACCCAATTCTATGGCGTGTTTTGGTCCGTTTACTTTTTGATTTACCCCTGCAGAGAGGGGTAACCCAGTAATGATTTCAAGGCGTTAATTAAATATAGATGATAGTTTTTATATATAATAATTACTTGGAATTGGAACATCCTCTTGTTAGTAAAGTTTTATTGCAGTATGTTGGAATTTGAAAAAGCGATAAGGAAAAATACCAACCGCAATACTAACCTTTGATCTTTGATGTTGCTATATTGAGATAAAATTAAATGCAGGAAAAAACGACAACAACAGCTTCAGAAATACTAGAGGCGGAGAAGATGCTGGTGAAGACTGGTCTCTTGATCGTTTCAAACCCAAAGCATGTAGGCAAAATTTTACCTTTGCTGAGAAAACAAATAGACAGCACATTGTACATTCAGATGATTTCGGCACTCACAGATCCTTTTGGCTCATTTTATGCTCGTATTTTTGATAGCTGGCCAAAATTTTCGCAAACAATTAAAGGAATTTACACGCAGGTATATCTTAAAGGAACATTTATTATAGTACATTTAGGCTAATTTGATAATTCAAGGCGACAAATCAATGTGGGGAACTGGATGTTAAAGTGCTATTATCTGGCTTGAAATATACAAATTTAGAATATATACAAACCAGTAGACCTATAGATTTGATTATATTTGATAGGGAACATCTTGAAAATGACATTAATAATTTTATTAAGTATCGGATAAAAAATATAGCCAAGGAATACAAAGTTTTAACTACCGATAGTGGATTAATAGAAGAACCAACTTGTGATTCTCCTGTAGATGGAGCTGTTTATAAACACTCTGTTTTGGGTGGAACATTTGACAGATTGCATGTGGCACATAAATTATTGCTAACGGAAGCTGCATTGAGAGCTTCCGATAAAGTTACTGTTGGTGTAACTGATGAAAACATGTTAGAATGTATAATTTTAATTAGAAGATTGCCCGTGATCGTTTATATTTAATTTTTAGCCAAAACACTATGGGAACTTGTTCAACCCATTGATGAACGCATTATTGCCGTAGAAGAATTTTTGAAAGATGTTAATCCTGAGCTAGAAAGTAGTGTGGTGCCTATTACAGACTTATATGGACCGACAAAGGATGATCCTACGATGGATGTAATAGTTGTCAGTGCGGAGACAACACGAGGTGCTCAGAAAATCAACGAAGTACGACACTATAAGGATTTAAAACCTTTGGAAATTATTGTAATTGACTTAATAGATGAATTAAATCCTTTACCAAATGAAGAAAGCAAAATTAGTTCGAGCACTTGCAGGATACGTTGTCTTGGAACTTTATTGAAGCCGGTTGTTAAGAATACAAATATTCCTGATAAACCGTACATTATAGGCTTAACGGGTAAGACAATATGTGTAAACTCCAACAGTGTAGGATAGAATAAACAAAAATGATTAACTGAAATATTATTCGTTTTTTAATAGTACAGTGACTATGAAGTCACTGTAGTCAGAGCCCAGTCAGAGATGGGTTTAAAACTTGTGCAAGTACGATTATTAAGTAGTTTTTAAATAATTTATATTCTCGTAAATCTGGTAAACATAATGTTTCAGATAATAATTATATGTTCTTTTCTGTAGACTAGAATTTTGTTGGGCTAACCAGTTTTTTCTACAAATTTGTTAATTTAGGTGGTATTTGCACGGGTAAATCTGGGGTTGCACAGAGATTATTAGAATTAGGTGCTTATGTCATCAACTGTGATAAATTAGCACATAAATTGTATGAACCTGGTAAACCGGCATACAAAAGCATCATTGCAACTTTTGGGGTGTCTATCTTATTGGAAACAGGAGAAATAAATAGGAGAGCACTTGGAAACATTGTCTTTAAGGACCCGGTAAGTAAAGGTACATCATATTTTTACCCCTTAAATCTTTTGTGTACGTAAATATTCTGTTGAATCGTTTTAGAAACAATTACAGAAGCTTAATTCACTTTTGTGGCCCGTGATGCTTGCTGAAGTTCGTGAAGAAATTAGACAGACCACTGCTAGAGTGGTCGTGATTGAAGCGGCTATTTTATTGGGTGCCGGTTGGGACAAGTTTTGCCACGAAGTATTTTTCTATATTCATTCTGAATGGACATTTTTTAACAATATTTTTTGTATAGGTGTGGGTCACCACGGTTCCACTGAATGAAGCAATAAAAAGATTGCAGGAGAGAAATAATTTAACGGAAGACGAAGCAACTGCACGACTAAGTTCTCAAATGACTACCAAGAAGTACATAGACGCGGCAAATGTTGTTATATCCTCATTGTGGGAAGCAGAATATACTAGAAAGCAAGTACACAAGGCGTGGGAGCATTTGCAGGGTCGAATTTTATATTAATCTTGGATATCAGTTCAAGTTCTAAGAATGTTTTTTAACACAAAGATATTTTTATAATTTTTATTGTTGATTATAATGTTATTGAAGTGTATCTAGTATTAAATATAAATGGGGATTATATTAGAATTGACTAATCAATGCTTGCACAGATAAGAAAATATTCATTTCTTGTTCTTTCATTGTTTGAATGAGATGATTGTGTAAGATAAAATATTATATTCCAATAACATAAAAAATTAAATTTGTATTTGCTTTATAACAGAAGCATGTTTTCTAAAAATATTAATTTTCTGGAAATCTCATATCGGTCTTTTCTAAATTTTCTTCGATCCACCTATCAATATCTTCATTAATTTGCCCGGTAATATCGTTTTGCCAACCTCCTGTTTTTCCGGTTCGAATAAAACCATTCTCTATGTTTCTTATGATACCCAATTCTTTTAATAAGTCATTATTTACAGCTGGATTGTTTTTAAAGTTTTCTATTTGCATGTGTTCGTGCAAAGCTTCGGTATCGGTATTAGATAATTGTTTATTTAAGAAAGACGCAATCTTTTTCAGAGCAGCTCTACTATTCTACAATAATACAAGAAAAGTCCTTTTAAATTTGATGTTAACTGCATTTTTTTGGTTCATACCTTATTTATTTCTTCGTAAAACATAAAACATACGTTTTCTTGAAACCGTATCTCCCAGCCTTCTCTTAGATGTTCCCAATAAGGTGTCCATGGTTCTATGAAACGATAATGATGTTTAACATCATTTAAAACGATCCAATCCAACTTACGCAAATTTCTTTTAAAATAATTCCAATATTTGGGCAGATCCCCGTCATACCCTTGTGTTCTAAATAATTTATTTAGATAATAAAACGACGTGATCACATCTTTTGGATTGCGCGCTACATATATTATCTAGAAAACGAGAAAAGAGAAGTGAGATTACACAATCATCGTGGGATAATAAAGACAAACCTTGCAACCAGATTTGATTAAATTAGGCGGCAACAGACTAAACGGTAAGTGTGTTTTTATGATTCTCCTCGTCTCTTTCGACGATAAATTTAACCATTCTTCTCTAGTCACCTCTTCAATTAGATTTTTTTTTGTCGAGCAATACCTGTTTTCATACAATAGTTCTTTTTTTACTTGCGGATGCATAAAACTGCTAAACCTGTTAAAGTAAGATATATGTTTATATAAAACCTTAAAAAAAATTGTCTTAACGCACTCTAAGAAGGGACAGCGTTCATTTAAGTTAACTATCTTTGCAGTTTCAAAATCTAAATCGTTTGCAATAAGCCAAACTGCTTCTTGAGTCCAGGTGGTTCCTATTGCATTTAATTCTAAATTAAATTATATAACTTCTAATTCGCCTTACCTGATCTTGGAAATGTAACAATCCAAATGTCGTCTGATTTGACCTTAAAATTATAAAATTTTTCAGCTTCTCGTTCATAGTTGCTAGGGAAAAAGTATTTCTTTGGCCCAACTTGTACAAAATAGGATCGTTCACCTAAATATAAAATGATGGAAAGTATAAAATTAAGGTGAATTTGATACCAAAATTAAAAATTATTGCTTTCAACATTGTTTCTTTACGCCGTAATTTTTAAATTACCGCTCTTTTGTTTAAGTAAATGCGCGAAATTTAAAACTAAAGACCAAACACTATTCTAAGTAATAAAAAATATATCAAATGATTAGTATATTATATACATTAAATAATACATCTAGGATACACCTTACCTGTAAAATTTTCCAGGAGCTCCTTGTTAGTTTCATTATTAACCCTCGTTATTTTGTATGGGAACGATTTTTTTTCTTCCTCGTTATTATTTAAGTCGTCTCCTATGTATTTCGAAAGTGCCATTTTGTATATGCGCGTTTTACTAAGAAATCATTCAACCTTTACGTTATTTCCTTATTATTTTGCAATAGCTATCCCCACCGATAAGAAAATAACAACCACTTTTGCAAGGATAAGCAAATATCGAACACAATCTTTTTATTTTTTATAAAAGGGTAGGGTAGTCAAACTTGTGTGAACAATATTTTAAATTTGATATTAGATACACTTTTTTACGTGAGTGAAAGCTGATATTTATTTTCCAAAGAAAGAAAACGAAATATTGAGGTCACTTTCTTAATTTTGTTTGTTCAAAAGATATCGATCGTCATAGTTATGTACCACTAAGCTAAAATAATGCTGAATTATAGAAAATCTGTATTTATATTATGTTTTAGCTAACTCGCTTCCTAGTCATAAAACAATTTTGTGTCTGCAATTCTTTAATTTATTAATTTTGAATTATCCAAACATCCGCTAGATGGAGCTAGGTAAGAATTTGAGCGGGAAAGAAGTACATGCATATCAACATATATATATCTTTAAAAATAAATTATAGATTTTATCTTATTTAATATTTACAATACTAGTAAACGAAAATGGTGGATACTGTTATTAGAACGACAACGACTTACACGAATTTATCTGAACGCTTCTCCAGAAATGACGACAATTACAACAGTCAATATTTTAAAATATATAACATTAGGTTAGATAAAATGACAAAATACCTATTAGAAGCAAAAGAGAAGAAATGGGGAACTCGGTATCCCGTGTGTAAATTGTACAAGTTATCAGAAGAGAGCGAAGAGGAATGTGTGGTGATAGGAACTTTATTTAAGGATCAAAAACTGAAGCCTTCCGTTCTGAAACAACTAGCCGAATCTAATCAACTAATCCCCCAACCTATTCTCAATCATTTTACAGATGAATCGGATGTGCTATACATCGAAGACGAACTGCAACGTATAAAATTAGAAGGTATTCTTGATACAAATTCATTAGTAACTGGAATAACATGTGCCCTTTTGGGACGGGACAAAGGAGATGGTAAGTTTGAAGTTATTGATTACACATATGCCGGATACAGACCTCAGGTAGAGAGACCATTATTGGAGAACAACATGTATATAGTTCTTGTGAGCGGATTAGACTTGCTACATATAGAAAAATCTGCGTTATCAATTAGGTTACTTGTTAATTGGATATCAGGGGCTCTACCAGTTATAAATGATATAGATACTGCTCAAATTGTACGGGTTATCATCGCAGGGAACAGTATCAAAACATCGTGCGAAGACGAGGAGGTCAAATTTACAATGAGCGTCAGGAGTAATCATAACGATGATGTTGTGGATGCGGTTAAAAGGTTAGATCTGTTTCTAACGGAACTAGTGCAAGTTATCGATGTCGATTTGATGCCGGGTAGCAACGATCCTTCTAATTTCGTTTTACCACAGAAAAGCTTCCATCATTGCATGTTTCCAAAATCTGTTATGTATAAAACATTGAATCGTGTAACAAATCCGTATGAATGTGCCGTGGACAGTTTAAGAATTCTGGGGTCATCTGGAGAGCCGATATCGGATATTTTGAAGCATGTGGTCATAGTGGAGCCTATAGAGGCTTTGGAAAATTGTTTGAGGTGGGGGCATATGGCACCGACTGCTCCTGATACGTTATCATGTTATCCTTATTACGATAATGACCCGTTTGTAATTGAGGAGTGTCCACATGTCCTATTTGCGGGTAATCAGAAGAAATTTGATACAAAAATTGCTAAGGGTACTTTAAATATCTAGTTTTGTTCAAAATAATTTAATTTATTTTTTATAGGAAGAGATGGACAAATAGTGAGGCTGATTACGTTACCAGTATTTTCTGCAACATTTACAGCTTGTATATTGAATTTAAAGAATTTAGAATGTATACCAATAACATTTGGGTAAAATTCACGGCAAACACTGCCATTTCTCAGTAAAGATTGTTTGATTTCTTATCGTCGATTTTAATATTTATTTATAATCAATCATACACCTTTTACTTTTATAACTTTATTTATTTATTTGGACCGAAATCTTTGTTTTAAAAGAGAAATTACGTAAATATCCCAGCTCCAATCTTCCGAAATTTAAACGGTCTTCTCCGGTTACGTCCACTGAAAAATTAAATTGTAAGATTTAATCACCTATGACTTGATAAACAATAAAAAAAAATGGGCGTATACCTAACGCTTTTGAAGAATACAGTTTTTTGTGCAAACACAGACGGTGTTAGACTTTCTAAATAGACATCTAAAAATGAACACAGATGCCTAAATTGCGCCGAAAGTATCCACGATGCATTAGAAATGGCTGTACTCCATCCCAGATTAATAGCTCTTTCCATATCCTGTAAAATTTTAATTACATACGGTAAAATTTTATATTACATTAAGATCTTAACGTACCCTGATCTCGTCGGAATTTTCACAATGAAAATCACCGTTATACTTCAATGTAAGCGAAAATATAGGGGACCTGATTGGATAGTTGTTCTTAATGACGATGAATGCTTGTAAAAGAGCTACAAAACGTTAGAAAATGTTAGATATTATATCCGATATTCTAAAATAATATTTACCTTTCGATCTAGAAATTGTCGCGGTGTAAAATAAATCCGTCGGCTGTACGATTTCATTCTCAACAAGTTGTGTTGTACACGGTAACTGACAGTAGCTCTGCCAATTGTAGAAACCCCACTTGATCAATGTAGATTCGGCATTTTTTGGATATTCGATAGTATCAGGTATCGGAGATATTAAATTCTGCTCTGTAATCAGTAAATCCGAAACAATTGAATTTGATTTTTAACAAAGTAATTCTCACAAATACCTAATTGCTGTAGTTGCAAGGCAAGATCAATTCTGGATTTTAAACGACGGTATATGCTTTTAATGATTAATTCTACGCAAGCGGGATCGGGTCTGTTACATTTATTCTTCTGTAAAAACGGCAATGCAAATGGGTGAAAAAGTTGTATCTGTATTTATATTTGGTAAAGGTCGTACCTCGATAGATAGGAAATCATATCCGCACATCTTTTGTGTCCACTCATAAGCATACCCAAGCTTTGGTACTAAAGCATTGAACGAAGTAAATCCGACACGTTGCAGTTGGTAAGAATTGCTAGGATTTGGACTTTCTGTGCCAAAATCCTTGTCGAGCAATTCGTTTAGCATGCTTTCACCCATTAGGCATTCTCGAGCGGTGTGTGCTATTACATAAAATGGTTACCATTATTTGAAGAAAATGTAATATTAATATCAGTGATTCTAAAGATAAATATCCAAAGTTTTACATAATGTTCATTTAAGAAAACATCATAAACACACTGTTGGGATTACTCCTCCCGCACAAAGTATTGATTAATTCGGGGAATGGGAATCCACGTATTCCCGAAACACGTGTCGTCCCGAATTAATTAATACTTTGTGCGGGAAGAGTAATCCGAACAGTGTGTTTATTGTGCTGCCCCACAGTCCTTGCAATCTTTACTAGGAAAACATCAGTAAATTACAGACTTACTATGCCCCAAATGTAAAGTATAAATAATATAAATCATTCAAACAAATACAAGATGAATGAGTGAATTAGCAGCATTTTGACTAGTACACACATTAAACTTAAACATTTCTACTAATGTACAAATTAATTAATGTACAAATTCTACAAATTTTAAACTGAAACAATACCTGTAATACTATTTGGCAAATCTGTGTTGGAAGTGACTGTTACGATGTTCAATTGTGGCCTAAATGTGAATTTTATCTTTAGAACAAACCCAGATTTCACACTCATTGTAATTTGTACACACGACGGATGAGATTCCAAAAGCGCCTTTTTCTTCTCCTCATTCTTATCAAGTTGTGAAATCTTCCTATGCCTACGCTTCTTGACAACCTCAACAACTTCCTAATACAAAAGAAATAAAATGAGAAAACGAAGAAGTAACAAGAAAGGCTAAACTTAGAAACTTAGAAACAAAGAACAGATTTACAGGTACAATCAGTCCTAGAATACACATAGAGCAGAGACAACTATGTCGGTGGGGCCAGGTAAGGAGAATGAAAAATTATAGGTACCACAAATTTGGGAAGCTAAGATACAAAGAAAAAAGTATGGGGGAAGACCAAGTGAAGTGTGGGAAAATCCATTGATTAAATTTCTGAAAAGCAGAGGAAAAACATAGGAAGAAGCACAGCCAATAGCATGGATCAAGAAACAAGGGTATAAATGTGTCTCCAATTACAGAATATGTAATGCTGCCACCTATAGGCAAAACGGAATTTGATTATATCCATAGTCATAGAATGTACGTACCTCTACTTCTTGTTGGTCAGTTTCTGGATCGCTTTCCATGTCAACTTTAGTTTCTAGCGCTTGATGATTTTCCTTCCACTGATGCGCCTCATCGTAATCACCTAATATTTCGACGTCCATGTTTATATTATATACCTGCTTATAGGCATCAGTTAAAGCATATAGTAAATAGAGAGGCTCGGGTAACAGATATGCCAATCGATGCTCGGCTTGAATTTTATCGACGGGTAGTCCAAGATATTCTTGTAGCGGTTTACTGGCCTCTAAAACCGCAGCCAATTTGGGTCCAATTCCTTCGAGACGATTCCTTAACGCAACAATATCGGTAGCCAAACGTTTCTTTTCTTCTTCGAAGGTATCGCAGAGCTGGGCTTGTGCTTTACGTTGGGTCAACTCCCATTCTAACATTGCCAAATGTAATTGATGTCTTTTAGCATCAGTAATCTCCCCCTATTATATTATTTCAAGTTGCGACAACAAAATATTTCTATGATTATTTTTGCTTACCACTTTAAATTGCTGTGTCATTGATTCCGGTGCAGCTTCCAGAAATGTCTCAACCGGAACCAATTCAATATCTTCATCTTTAGACCTATAGCAAAAATACAACAGAAAAACATACTAATTTTAATTCTTTTTTAAAACTTACTTAAATTGTTTACATTTTGTATATTCTGACACCAAATGAGCTGCTTCATAAAGGAGATTGTGGTACTGTAAATTAGTGCTATCTACTTTCTGTTTTTCTGTATTTAAATTCTCCCTTGACGTGATTGTGCGAAACTTATCCAGTCGATTTAATTTCTTCAAAATGGCAATCATAACACAAACCTCGGTTAATCCCTTTTGTATCTTGGCTCTAGCCTATTATATAAATCAACTTAAAATATAAATTGCTAAAAATTACGTGTGATTACTTCATTTGTATTCTCCTGTTTGAGAATCAAAACTTCTGCTAAATATGACTTAATATTCTTGCAGAGATCAAAGTAGATATTAGCATCGTCCTCCGCTACGCGCTGCGTAGATTCCTTCTCCTCGAATTGCACCACTTTCTGGAAGTAAGAGGGTACAGAATCTACATGTATAACAATTAAACTTCGTTTTACAGAGTAAATATCCAGTTCCCCATCGTGTTCCGCCGGGGCTGTATTTTTGCGTCTCTTTTTGATACTCGTCGAATCTTTTACCATTTTCTTAGAAATCCTGAAAGCTAACAGTCTATAATCTTAAAAACCAAAAACCTTTAAATATAGGTTATGTTTTGCTGATGTGATAACTAATAAAATATATACACTTTAAAAAATAAGATATTTTAAAACAATTTGTAAAGTATAAATGTTGATATATATTAAACATATTTAATATAGCAAAATTATAACGTACATTGCCTTATCTTGATAAAAATAATTTAACCTTCAACTTTAGTTTCAATTATATTGTAAATATTACAGAAAACTGTAAAAAATAGGCATCGCTCCCTAAAAATTTGGCCCGTTATTGATAGATGGCTCGATGAGTAAACGTTTGTTAATATGTAAAAAATAATCTTATGCTGCTACTTCATTTATTTACTCATACAATACACTATTCAATTTTCTTCTGTAATATTGGCATTTTGAACGGTAGTTATGTTTCTTATCCGTCGCAAAACCGAACTGGTCATTTGGTTCAAATTGCGGATTTTCCTCAAATCGCCGACCACGTTCTGTATAAACGGAGCTAGGACGTCCCAGTTAATCTCCGGTGGATTTAAACCATCATTGACGTACAATTCCTCCGGCACTTCGCTCCAATTTTTTTGCTTTATCAGCTCTTTCTCCTGAGGGCCGTCCTGTTTCTCGGACACTTCCTCGTCGTAATTCTGTAGGCCGATCGAGTCGGCGGCATCTTCGCAGCCGATATCTTCGTCTTGAGAATCCGCTATGAAATTGTTTAGTCTATCCATGAGTTCGTTCAGGTCTTCCTGGATTTTCTCTAGTTCGCGTCGTTTCGTGTCGAAGACGTCTACGAACTCCGCTTTTTGTTCCAGCAGTAATTCTTCGATGCTGTCGACGTCGTCGTACCTAAACGAGTTCAAACTCGAATTTTCAGTTTCCGTAAAGTTGATCGACAGTTCTCCGTCTGCAGGATCGAGCAGATCCATTTCTTCGTCCGGCGTCGCCTTTACGAGAAATAAATTAAAGAAAGAAGGGAAGACGAAAAGTGGGAGGAGTCGGAGCAATTTATTTTTCTAAAAACTTACCGGTTCGATCTTTTCGGCCATTACGGTTGCGGTCTGATGATTTTGTTAAGTTCGTACGGAGAATTGTAACAAGGGGACAAGTTTTGTGAAATTTGACACTAAGGTGTCAGACAACATGTTGCTAAACGACTGTTGTTGATAGTTTTAAAATATCTACCATTAATTTTGTTTTGAAAATACGGTATGAAAATTAAGTTTCAGGAATGTTTAGTATATGGCCACCTATTGAAGGTCGTGCGAAATGATTATGAAATAATTCCGTAATGTTATAAAAGGCGCCAAATTCAAATATTTGCAATTTTATAACCTTATTTTATTCGCTCTAAATATCCATTATCATTTTAATTATCGAATTGGCGATTTTAAATAAAACATAATTTTAACAAAATTTATTCCTAATGTCTGTACATAACCTACATTTTAAGAAAATACTGATTGTAATAGTTACTATATGTACAAATGCAAAGTCGCCACGATTATTTCATGGCATTTTTGTGACGATCCACGGTAACTTTCCGGTCTTCTTGAAGTAATAGTAATCGTACGCCAATTTTCCTAAAACCAATACGATCAGGGACGCCAACACTCCGTTCAACATATCTAAAGCTTGTATCGCATATTCGGTAGGTAATTGACAAATTGAGGATCTGGATAACTTGACGATCTGTAGTAATATATTTAATTTTAAAAAAGGAAGAAATCGACTTTTAAGGGCCCAGATTACCGTAGCTAGGGAATGTTCATCTCCCTCACTGTAGGAACATTTTATATCAAACATATCCTGTATTTGCGACTCATATCTGACTAGAATAACTTCCTGAAATTGAAAAAAAAAATTATCGATAATGATAATTATTGGGCTATTTATAATGACAATACTTGAAAATTTGGTGTGAATATACAATCACAACGCCAAGGGTTACCGCCAAGATAGAGCACGACTGCGTTTGGCATGTTAGGATTTTGTTCTAGGGCGTTATCTATCGCATAGGTCGGTAACTGTGGTGTAAAATAAGAATATATACATAAAATAGGCGAATTTTCTATAACATATAAGAATAGCAATTCTTTACCTTTGTCAATTTGTTACCCTTCAACGATAAAACCCGAAAATTCTTCAACCAATACGACCCCTCTAGGAAATCAATGTTTTCTATCTCATTGTGGTCCAGATACAGGTCTGTGACCTCCCTGTATATGTGATTCGTTCTCAAGGGCGAAAGATCATTTATTAGGTTGTTACGCATCTTCAATATGTTTGCGTGTTCCGGCAGGAAATCCGGTAACGTTGTAAAATTCCCCCCAGAACAGTCTACCTCGACCACAGGTTGCAACTCGTCTATGTCTGAGTTGCGGAAAACATTTATTAAGTTACAATAGCAAGCGGTAGGACACTGTTCATTAGCTTTCTACAGTAAGTACATAAAAAAATATATTGTTTTTCGATTGGAGGCAAATTTAATAGATATAGTGTTTTAAAAAGAATCACATCTAAGTTGCTCATTAAACGCGAATATAGGCAAATGGCTATGGAGGTTATCCACCTGTCATTGTCAAAAAGACGTCAAAGTGACAGTTATTATAAGATATTGCGACACATAATAATTTACAACTAAATACATTTCAAGGCCACTGAGATGTAATTCTCTTTGAGATATACTGTATTTGTTACGTACATGCGCGACGTTAGCTACGTAATGTAGGGGCTTTCCTTCGAATAGTTGGTCTTGACAGGTAAGCAACTTTAGATCTTTAATAGAAGATTCGTTCAAATAGTAGTAGGCCCATTCTAGATCTTTCGAACAGTCCCACTTATTACCTTGAAATTAATGGGAAAAAATGTAGATAGAGTGTTTAATGCGCACCGAGATTAACTAAAGTGACTTCTTTTTCCTAAAAAATGGTTACTCCGAAGAAGTAACGATCCTTTTCAATACTTGGCTCCAGCGGAGACTACTATTACAAAGTTTCAAGTAATGATACATTGAAAGATGACACAGTGAAGTCGTTTGTAATTAATTACTGCTTCTGGGAACAGTTGAACCTTAATGTTTATAATCCATCACAACATGCGAAGTTATGTAGGTGCCATACATAATTGCCATAGCAAATCGTATATGTATATCGATTGTTGATTTTGAATTTCATCCTTATTGTTACGAAACGAACAATGGCAAGTGTTAAATATCATAATAAAAGTAACATTGTTCGGGTAAATAGAAAATCCTCTGACTTAGATTGAATATATAGATTTTAAGTACAAGATGATTACGGGAACTGGCTTATTTATATTTATTTCCGTAATATGTTGTTCTTGCGCTATTGCAGGTAATGTGTGCTTTCTTTTGTTTTTTAAATTTTGTTAGAAAAAAATCATGAGAATATATAGAATTTCTTTGAGGAAAGCGCGCGAATGACGCTAAATTTGCCGTTTGGATAAATGACGTCGCGATAATAAAAAAAAAATTGATAAGGATTCGACCATTTCTCATATGTAGTTCAAAACAGTGTTGGCATGATAATTGTATTACGTGTAAGCATTTTATTAGCGTGATGATTTGCCGTCTATGAACTTATGTAAAAAATGTATATGAATTGATATAAGGAGTATACATCTGTCACTGTCAAAATGGTCCGCTGTCAATCACAAATGTAATAATGTCTGTTATTAAGGTAAGCGGCACATTAATAATTTACAAATAATTACATTTTCGAGGCCTACTGAGATGTAATTATTTTTGAGACATTGCATTTCGATGCGATGTTGCCGCTTCTTCAATAATATAATTATATGAACGAATTTCAGGCTACGGCTAAGGAAAGATTATGAATTATGCGAACTGTATTAATGATCGGATCGAAATATTTTTGTGTTTTCTAGAGGAAATCCTACCACATCCTACCGAAACTACCCCTCAAGAGGTGCAAAACGACGTGAAACAACCGACAACAGTTCTCGATCACATATTGGCCGTATCAGCTTCGTCGTCGAAGGAAAATGCGCCATCCAATACTAATGCACATAGACAGGAAGATAACCTCAATTTAGTACCGAACGAAATGAAAAAGAGTAATGTCAACAATAAACACGAATTAAAGGTTGATGGAACGAACGCGCCGAAGGAGGTAACTGCGAAGAAGTTCGAAACAATGTCTCCCCGGGAAGGGGAAAAGTTGCGTTCGCTAATAAAGGCGATGCGGTTGAATTTGGATTTGAAGGACCAGCACAAGAAGATGATGAAGGTAGTGAAGAGCAAACAGGTCCATTCCGAACACGGTGATGAGGAAAATGAAGATGAACGCCCTCTACCGTTTCCCGATTCTTTTACCGAGGCCATAGCGAAGTTTGCGGGCCAAGTAGCTCCCGCCGCAAGGAAGAAATGCTACAAGGCGTTTCTGCAGGGTAGCGAGAAGGGACCGATGATATTCGGCAACGTGGCTAACACGCTGAATAGCCGATTGCTAAAGATGATGCTGTTGTTTTTCAGGGCGCCGATATCGCTCACTGCAGGCGCTTTTTCCTATGTAAATTGCATGATTCAGAACGCCGGTTCGAGATCGTTTGAAGCAGCACTGAAACTGGCCGATAGAGCTAGGGGAGGTTTGAAATTCGTGAACAGAGTGATGGATTCGTTACTCCTTAACGATCGTGGATTGGCGCGTGAAATGGCACAGGAAGAAGCGAACGAGTGATTGGGTTATTAAACGATGATAGTTAATAAAGAAATATGCATTGTTATTAATTTTTTGTTTAATTATGTGTAATTATTACGAAATTTATGTAAATATAAAGAAAAACACATGCGATTACTTAAGGAAAAATTGTAAAGGTGTCATAACACTAGCAGTAGTCAATTATTGGTTAGCCGGTTTAACAATGAAATAATGGCACTACCGTACAGGATAGGCAACTTGTATAGAATAAAATTCCCCAGGTCACATATTTACTAGACTAGTTATAACGTATACTAATGCCAACACGCTAATGTTAAAATACAAATAAATACAATACAAATAAATAAAACAAAAGTTATACCCGTGGATATAAAATTTCGCACTTCATAGTTCAATTATTTATTTTGTCGTCCATATACCAGCTAATTTAAAAAAAAATCACGTACATATACATACCTGATAAGTATATTGTCGGTATATGCTTCAAATGATCGATTCCGTCCGCGTGAATCAATCGTATGCTGTTATTTCGTAAATCCAGCATTCTCAGATTCTTAAAGCTACCGAAGATTCTCTCGTCCACTTCGCTTATGCTTACATTATTAATTGTTATCACCTATCGCGTTAAAAAAAATATCGAAATTCGATAATCCATGACCCTTAATTATGTGTGTATATGTGTACCTCTAATTCGTCGTGCCGTCCAAAATTCTTATAACTGATATGTGTTATTTCGGAAAATTTGAGGGTTAATGATTTTAATTGGGGGTAATACCGCAGGACCGCGCTCAGCGGGAAATGTGTGACGTTCAAGTGACATATCTCGATGGCTGTTATGTTTTTGACAGTTTGTCCGTTTACGATGTTGAATGTGCCGTTGCAAAGTAAGTGCTTTTTATTGAGTTGGCAACCCCTCTCTGGTGTGCATGCGGCGCATAGATCTGTGACGTAAATCGAGAGAGTGACGAGAAAAAACCTGCAAAGAAGAATTAAATCAAAACACATGATTGAATTGATTTTAAATAGGGGACGACAAAAAAAAATCAAATTTCATCGTTGAAAAACAAAATGTATGGCTATTATAATTATGTACTTATGTATTTTGTTCCTACACAATTAAGACAAAACATTGATACATACGTATTAAAAGCGTAATGCCGCCAACGTCCGGTCTTGAGCGTATTTCGTGAAACGGCATTCGGAGTTGGACGTCGCGGAATAAGAGCGAGGTCGCTTCGGTATTTCGCGGCTAGCGGGGAAAGAAAAATTCGCAAGTCCAGCGACGATGTTCGTAGGGGGACGTGACGGCACGTTTAAGAAATATACACCGCCTTAACCTTAGCCCACCTCAACGCAGTCTTAATTGTTATTAATCTTTATGTAGGTAACTAGGCAAAGTATCTATGGTGTCGTGGATCTGGGCGTGCTACGGTGAATACTTTAATAGATTCTCACTCAACCAGGGTTACGCCGTAATGTGTATTAATCATAATAGTCATAGTGTAAGTGTATTTGTAAAATATTAAGAATCATGATTATACCTGATTATTTATAATAGAAACGGAATATTAACAGAAGGGAAAACAAATAGAATTACGTCAAGTCGACCATGTATATTTCATTAATATTATTGATAATGACAGTTCTGCATAAGTATATAGATTATTTTTCCAAATTTCATGGAATAATAATTACTCTTTTACCTACTCAAAGGAATTCTCAAGGGGGACACTTATGGAATCTTTGTTGTATATAAAGTAATACGTCAATACTCACTATATGTTATATGTTGTTTAAGCATTTAATCATATAGTTTATTTTTATCTGTGGATGTACATAATGTGTATTGCATAATTTAATTTTGAAGCCGTAATTAGATTAGCTTGTCGCGTGCAAATCACAAATAACAATTGGCATAATAGAAGAGACGCAATACTAGCGATAAATGTTTAAGTAAATATTGTGTTAAACCGCAAGCGTACGTTATGATTCCTTCGCATCATTTTCTATATACCTATTAATTCCGTTTTTTTATCGAATTTTTCTGCAGTATACGCAAACCACGTTTGTTTTATTGTTTCGTGCACTAACCGTTGCATTAAATTACATATGTATTTATCTATTTATTTTATTTAGTCGGTAAAACAGGGCACTACTTTATGGGGAATACACATTAATCTCAACTGTCTGAGGTTGGCATCAAAACTGTGCCTAGTTTGGTTATAAACTATTAAAGTTATATTGTAAATTGGTCCAATAGATCAGAAAAGAACGAGTGTTTTGCGGCCAGGAAGAAAGAATTGAAGAGACAGAGAGCATCAGGAACAGAAGAGGGTGGTTCATTTTACATATATACATATTTACAAGGGTAGTAAGGTATTTATAAATTCGCATATGCTAAAATTCTTGTGATTCTTTTATGCAATAACTTATTCAAACTTTTATCTTAAAAGCTGCTTTCGTTTATACCAATGATTAGTAATCACGTAAACAGGATTATAAAAGGGCGCGTTCGATTAACGTGATTATTTTTACCCCCACTACTGAAATTTTGATCGTGATTGCAAACAAAGTAATCATATA
>JARFOC010000367.1:0-25163 GCA_031763485.1 Osmoderma eremita | reverse complement strand
TCATCGGTGTACATGACTTTCTGTAAATATTATTGTCTCAGTTGAATCTTTTAAGTACTCAAGTATCGGAAAAAACGGACCTTCGTGTTCTTGCTTTTGTTTTTGTAGTGTAAACTAGAGAGTAGGGATTGCTTGTACGATACGAATTGGCCTTTCTCTTCGAAATGTTATATTGGCGAAGTCGTGATTTTACTTAAACAAGGAGATATTGATGTGATAAACGTTGATGTCAGAATGTTACTCAAGTCACATGTGATTTAATCTACTGATACGTCAGTTTAATTCGTTTGTTACATCAGATTGATGTAACCAGACAATTTTTCGAAATGTAGCAATACTACATATGTCGGAATTGATAGGTTTAATTTACGTATATCGAAATCTTAACGTTGGTTATGAATTTGGAATTTTGAAAATAGATTACGATATAAAAAAACACAAGGATTTGTGACAATATTTCAATTAGAATTCATAAACACTTTAACTAGTTGGTTGTGTGTAAGTGTATCTTGTTCCAACCCCTTTTCTCTCCGCGCTATCTTCACCCCTTTCTTCTTGACTGCAACTTGCAGAATCCCATTCCTCTTAACTGCAACCTATATAATATCTTTCTTCTATTTAGGCAGTTTTATACAACTCACTACTTAATATTGTAACGTTTTAAACGCCGCCGAACTACTACCGCAATTCTTACCAACTCGTATTAGGACGAGAACACGCCGCCTTTAGTTCATGTGCATTCAATGCTGTTCGCATTTCCATTCGTTTTCTATGATTAAATTTCAACGTCACGCCATTCCATTGGGCAACCCGAGTCACGCGGCCGCATTCTAGCGAATGATAATGCGCGACGCGTAAGATCGCGAATTGATTGGTTAAGCGACGCATCCCCTTGCGCAAGTGCCGACGTTCTTCCCGCAATTAAGCAACAGATCTTGGCAAGCAGCAGACACAGAGATTATGCGAAGTCCTAGTCTTAGTAAAGCTAGCCGCAAACGAGCATTCCTGGACAAAATCTTTAAAGTAAGTAGCGTACTTTGAACGACGAAATATGCTGTTAAGCAGCATAATCGGCACCGTAGGTTTATTTATTTTGAAAAAAGTAAGCATAGGTGAAAGAACTTCAAGGACTGTGGGCTGGTACCACTAATACGCAGTATCGGGAAATCCACACCACACAAATTGATTTAATAAAACTCGGGACATATGTTTCAAGAGCACATCGGCTCTTATTGTCAATCAAATGCCGAATACACGAAAGTCATATCTAACATGTACGTTTAAAAAAGGAAATATATGCACATCTCTCTCTACTTATAAACACATTTAGCGTAATACATTCGAAAGGATCTGTCTGACCCGAATGGCAGGTAGTATTTATGAGCGTAGGGGTAACGCTCACAAATAAAAACATCTGTTTTGTGAGCATTAAGAAAAATATACAGGATGTCCGTTTTCTTTCCTGGTAAAAATATTCATAAAGCTGAAATGTTTTAAAATTCCTTTTTCGCGATTTAGTAAGTTCGATCCTTTTTTCATATATATCGTTTCGTACGCGTCTAGTTCTCGCGGCGAGTTCACGTTTCTTAATAATTTCAAATTATCGGGAGTAATTCGATGATTCGTTTCAATCATGTGTTGCGCTACACTCGAAATAAAAATATCCCGTAAACCAAATAATGATCCGAGAAATTGTTAGGGATAACATCGTGTTTGATAATGGGGGAATCCGAATTAACAATCAACAAATCAAGCAAGGAGGAGCCCCCTAATCAAGCAAGGAGGAGCCCCCTGCGCGAGTAGGACTGCTGATCAGCTCGGACAAATTATATCTATCAAGAAGATCCAGAAACTTTGTAGTTAGAGGGTTTGAGAAATTTAGCAGGTTTATATTAAAGTCTCCAAGACAAATAACGTGTTCAGCCATCGCCGAATATCTCGACAAATCATCCTCAAAAATTCCCCAAAAAGCCTTGATATCGCCGTTAGGTGGTCTGTAGTAAGTGCACAGAACCGTCTCGCCGAGAACTTTGCTCGAATACATTCAAGACAATCACTCGGCCAAGTTTTCTCTACTACGATTTTGATAGATTCTTTAAAATAAATCCACCACCACCACCACCTCGGCCCACTCGATCATTTCTACTAAACTTATAATTTACGATATTAAATAGCTGGGATGGTAAGTCATCCTTGAGCCATGTTTCCGACGAAGTAAGTATATCGAAGTTTTCTCTAAGTAAAAATTCTTTAACCTAATTAAAATGGGCTGGCAGGGAGCGCACATTTAAATGACCAACCTTCAGCGACATGATCAGGAAGTAGGAGCAGGAAACATAGAAACTCAGACAACGACAGCAAGCGATGCAAATAATTACACTATTTTTTAATGTCTCTTGATCTTAGACTAATCGCTGACAGTCTCGCCCCAGCACCAGAGCGCTCCCCACATACGACAGTTGTATTTGCATCCTGTGGTAATGATTCATTCATTCGTTTAATCGTATCCCTAAAATCTGGCAAGTCGTTGCAAGTGTACACCGTATTTTCAATGGTTAACTTATTAGGCATATTTAATTCGTTGCCAAATTAAAATGTACGTGATGCTATATTAGAGGTCACGTGGGTTTCGTTACTTTGTAGATTCATTGTACTAATGCAGTATTATTGATTGTGATGCATGTAATGATACCTACTTGGCATATTTCTTTAAAGCAGCGTATAATAGAAAACCCGAATCAATATACCAATTTTCGTGTTGATGCTGATAAAATTTATAAAAGCATGCGAAGGGGAAACTTAATTGCAAAGTTTTACGATGAACCTACTGCACGGCATGTCGGAGGGGATAAAACTTACCGCAGAATATCCGAACGGTATTATCGGTCCAAAATGAGATCCGATATTGCATCGAACGTTTCTAAATGTCAAATTTGTTTGGCGCATAATGTGGAGAAGAAGAAACCCGCGGAGTTAATGTTAAAGCGTGAAATCTTGTTTGAGGGCGTTACAGATAGATTGCAAAAGCTCATGGATGACAATAAAAAAATGAACTAAAATCAAAAGCGCCAAACCTCAAACTAATCTTTTATCTAGAATTTCCATCCTCTAACCTCGACATCTCGTTATCGAAGCGCAAACTCTCGATTACCTCCCTCTTAATACCGTCTCCCGTATAGATGTAGATATCCGGGATCTCTTGCGTTTCCGGAAGCGGGACGCGTTCGGGCCCTCCGTTTCCGGAGCGCTTAACACGACCAAACCGGATTCGATCTCGAAACGGTCCATAACGGCTGATCTATCATTCGTTATTGGTGCCTATAAAACGGAAAATTGAAATAATAAATCTAGGGTAAGAAGACGCCTTCTCCTTACCTCTCTTTACCTCCCATACCGAGTATATACGCGCTCGAGGTCCCTTCCTCTTTACCTCCTCCTAATTGATTCGGGCGGAAAGGACGATTTCCGGATCCATTTCATGCACGCCCAGATCGGGGCCGCTCCGTAGATTTGCATTGTAAAATGGGAAAAGTATAAAGTTACATAGTTACGAGCAAATTGCGGCCAACCAAGATTTATCGCATCATTGATTGCCGAAGAACTTTGTAAAGGCTCATTGTGCCGTTGGAAAACAGGAGAAAATGAGAGATAGAGACGACGTATTTCTTTAAGAATCGCTAACAAATGAGATCAGAATAGAATAAGTATCAAATAGAAAATATATATAGTAAAGTAAAGTATTCACTTTATGCTCAAATTGTCTCATGAAGGCAAACTACATAGGAAGGTGGTTCACAAGGTTCTATTCTCGAGCCACTTTAACTCTTGTTTTTTTTTCGTTATAGGAACTTTTTGAATTAATTGAAAAGAAAGAATGTTTAATAATATCTGGGCTGAAAATAAATACAAATAACGATAACATTCTAAAGGAATCGATGGAGAATTTTATATTACAAGCGCTGCAAGTTCCCATAAAAATAAAAAGTGCACTAAAAGTAGGGGAAAAAGTATGTGCAATAAAAACTGAACAGAGTTAAAATGCAAATACTAAAGTATAAAAACAAACTGAAACAACATAAAGAGCGGATTTACATTAACAACGATCTTACAAGACAAGACAAGGAAATACAGTTACATATAATAAAAACAGCCAAAGAAGAGTAAAATAAGGGAAACCAAGTAAAAATATGACATAAAAAATTACTTATTAATGACTAATACACAGTATCGGGAAATCCACACAGCACAAATTAATTTAATAAAATTCGGTACATATGCTCCCATTATCAACCAATTACCGAATGAACGAAAGTCATATCTCACATGCACGTTTAAGAAAAGAACTATATACACATATCTATCTACACTTATAAGCGCACTTGACGTTAAAACCGCCCGAAAAAAATTTGCCCGACCCGCATGGCAGGTAGTATTTACGACCGTAGGGGTACACCTGTTTTGTGCGTATTTAAGAAACATATACAGGATGTCCCTTTTCTTTCTCGGTAAATATATTTATTAAACTAGAATGTTCTAAAATTCCGTTTTCGCGATTTAGTAAGTTCGATCCTTTTTAAATATATATCGTTTCATACGCGTCTAGTTCTCGCGGCGAGTTTACGTTTCTTAATAATTTCAAATTATCAGAAGTAATTCGATGGTTCGCTTCAATCATGTGTTGCGCTACACTCGATTCTTCTAATCTATTATAACGATAATGGGCGATATGTTCTTTAAAACGCGTTTCTATAGCTCTTCTTGTCTGATATATTGAACAGACAAGAAGAGCTATAGTAACGCGTTTTAAAGAACATATCGCTCACTTCAGAGATGGGAGACCGGAAAACAAGTGAAAGTAGTCCTTAATCTCAGGGGAATTGGATAGTTATGATAGTATGTATATTTATAAGATTTACGACAAAGTTATGAATTCCGACAAAGGATCCACCCTAAAGTCTAGTTGATACGACCTCCTAGAATAAATTGTATGGCAAATTTATAACGAATATTTCTTAATTGTGATGTTATTGATTTAGGTAATTCATTTTTAACATTAATATGCTAATTACACCGTTGTATTTGTGTATGCTTGGTATCTTCATGATCCAAAGTATATTAACCCTTTCTTGTCGTTCATTGTTACAATATTTACTCATTGTAATTATTTTTTTCCGACTCCGTAAGATAATATTATTACTAAGCCCATGGTTGCACGAGGTTTAACGATTACGTAGTATATTAAGACATAGATTATAAGCGGGAAAGTAATGTTATTAGTGGTGTTCTGTGTGGTGCATATCTCCCAGAGTGGCCTACGTCTGACATTATTTTCCTTTGTAGATTTCTGCTGAGAACGGCAACTTAGTTGCCGAAATACGTATTCAGAATTCTCCACTCATCAAGGTGGTATTTTTTATTTTTATTTCAAGCCACCCATTATTTTATATCCGTTAATATTCACGATTGGAAGGTAGAACACGTGTAACTCGGGATCGCTTGGGATCTGAACAGCCTGAATTCGAAATTTAAATGATAGCCCTTTAGGGCTATCCTCACGATGTTTCAGAAATTTAGGTCACAGATAGCTCTTCCGGGGCACTCCATGAACGGAGCGGTCAATATATAGGCCAATTTAATGGCCCCAAAGGTAAGGAAACATAATAATTTTAAAGTAAAGTATTTACGTGTCTTTGTCTTGAAAATTCCATTTTTGAATAATTAATTCTCGCATTACACAGAGAAAACAGTTCTATAATCAAACAAATATATAACTTTCGAATTATTTCTTTAACTGAACAATTTATTTGAATGAAACAATATATTTTAAAAACAACTGAATTTGTTCGAATTACTTTTATTTGATGTACAGGTGTCCCAAATAGAGCATATTTTTAACATAGAGACGTGTAGTTTGTGTTTGATGATATTCAGATTTCGTAGAGAAATTTTTAGTAATAAAAAAGATATCTATGGTAACCTACTCTACTTGGGACCACCTGTATATCATGAGCACAAATAACTACAGAGCCGCTTAATTGCGAGTGTTAATACTGCGCTTATGAGTTTTGAACTGCCTCTTATTTGTATGCCATCTATGCTTCAGTAGGCAAACTACATCTATATCTTTTTTTAATTATTTCTGTGATTTCTGTTGCCTTGGGAGTTAGTTTATAATATTTAATCAAAGGCAAGATAACAAAAGAAAGAAGTAACGATAATAAAACAAGTAATGAGACCAAATACTAACTGACAGGCGACAGATTACAGACAATTGACAGAGACACAAGCAACCCTAGCGGAGTTACAAACCTACATATTACAAAAGCAAATGATTAATATTACAATATTAAGGTATGGCAAATCGTTACTATGGTTGACATATCAGTGAAGCGGGACGATTAATTTTTTTTGCTCATTCCACATGTTTTAGAATATAATAAATCGTAAGGGAGTAACAATAGTAGCGCCAATTCCGTACAGAGGGAGCTATTATCTCCCAGTTGCACTTAATATCCTCTTGGATTAGCAAATAAACAACTTGATGACAACTAACCTAAACAAAACCCCATAACGCATATTGAAAAATACCTGCTGTATGTGCTTAACATGGATTTAACTTCAGACATCTTTTAGGTTATTTATTTTTGCAATTAATTTCCATAATTTTAATTTTCATAAATTGTCAGTACCTATAAAGAACACCGCTGATTTCTTTTTGTAATTCGGAACTTCAAATCCAGGTAAGTAACAGAAGCAGTGTCATCAACTGTTATAATTTAAGTTGGCGATATTTTCTGTCACTTCTTCTTCTCGGGATTTGTTGCTCCCTCTATATTTCATTATGAATTATGTCGAATATCCCTTAAAACAATATTTATATATATGAAAAGCAACAACTACTTTACATATAACGTTACAATCAAAATAGTGGCATTTTCTGGATTTAAACTGCTGTTACATATGAATTATAGGTTAGATGTGATGTGTTTTATACTTGTGAAAATGCAAAATCGTACTTGATATTTGCCTTTCCGAAATACAACGTTTTTGTACGTGAGAACATTAACACGTGTAGTTGTTGGTATTTGCTAGACCTACGAAAATATACTTATTTTAAAACTATTCGCCTACATAATTTGAATGGAAAAAGCGGCTGAGCAAACTGTAATCATCTGTGTGTGTCTAATTGCTTTCCCCTTTATATGTAAGGGACGCTTTCCTTTAACCGTAGGGATCTCATTTCCTTAAACCCGCCAATAAGACCCTGCCGCTTTATTACTAAGTTTTCATTTCGGGATTAGTCGACAGATCGAGTTATTATTACCTTTCGCTTCCTTCCTATCAGGAAGACTGGAAATTATCCAAGCTTCCAGAATATAGAATATCATTTCGAATTTAGCGTAATCTAGGAGGAACTTTTCTCTCGAATATGAACTGGGAGGTTTGAGATTTTATCGTTATTTATCGCAACTACTAATTGAACAATTTTCGAATAATTATTGGTGTTCCACACACTGTTAGATTCTTCAAAAAGAAAGCATGCAATTTAGGGCAGTTATATTATATTATACATAAAATATATTTATATTGACGTGCACCATACGCAAATCATATTTATTATACGTGCAATACAAAATTAAATTGGGCGAATACTTTTAGGAAAAGCTTGCTGTGAGGACGAGGTAATGTGCGAATTTTACAGACGTATCGAATAGATGGGAATAGGATGATTTGCTTACTTTTCTTTGATCACCACTTCAAAGCTATGGAAATTCTTCTATTTTCCATAAAGCATCAATATTATTTTAAAACACTTTTAGCCATAGATTCTTCTGTACAGGGGGTAAATCAAATATATTTTTTTTAAAGATGATGTTAATAATAGCTAATATTCCACAGTATTTTGGTATGGTATCTTAAAAATTTTGATGCTCGAGCATATTTTTGAATCCAATGCTGTAACCAGGTGCAGTACATTTCCGCTTTTAAATATAATAGGTTTTGGTTTACGGTGTGGGGAACCTTTATAAAATAATTGACATGTCATATCTTAAATTGGCCAATAGTGTGTTTTTATTTTCTAAAATTCTCCTTTTAGAAATCAATTACATATAAAATACTAATAATAGGATACGGTGGCTTAAAATAGGAAAAATAAAAAAAGAAAAACCCTAACGACCTCGATGAGTGAAAAACTCCGAATACGTATTTCGGCAACTAAGTTGCCACGAAATACCCCATCTAGGGGACACCGGTCAAACACACTGGCTCTATTGCATTTGTCGCGCTGGCTTGTGTGTTGGACCAGTGTCCCCCAGATGGGGTATGTCGTGGCGCAAGCAAGTGGCTGGGACATTTCGCAATGAGCTCGGAGACGCATTAGCGATGAAGTGGGTATAGCATTCGGAGAGACGCTGATGACGCCTGGTAGGCAGAAACGCGAGTCCGTCTTTAATGCTTGTACCCATTTCATTGCATTTGCTAGTATGGTGATTCTAGCAATAAGTCATGCACCGATAATGGCATTTTTACCGTTAAGAACATCTCTACAAAGGTTTAACGAATAAACTGAAAAAGAAAAAATAATTAAGTCAAAAATTGGTCCAAGGAGTCGCGCGTGTATGGTCGTAAATGCTTATAATTGATGAACACTTCCTTTACCTCTTAAAATGTCGGTTATTTTTCGAACCAATTGAATCGCGTCATAGATGAAAATATTCGAGTATTACTTTGAATTCTGTTTAATTATTTTTTTTCTTAAATCAACATCAAACATTAGGTGGTTCTAAAAAGTAAATTTTAATCTGCTTCAATTCTAAAAATTGAAATTTATCTTTCTGTGTAAACTATGTCCGTATGTTTAAAGGCATTTTACCAGAGCAAACGTTACATAGTCAGCGCGACGATTATTTGTACGCGGGTTACCGACATCAAAAAAGGTCTTCAATCCTGTCAGTATTCTGCGTACATTGTGAAGGCACACGTTTTTACATCTGGAAATTTTCAGGTGATATTTTTAAAATCCTTTTGGTCCTCTTTGAACAGAAGAGAAGCGTATAGCTGTTGCAGAGATATTTAAAAGCGAAAGCAATAAATTAATCGGATTGCAAGGGTCGATACTCTATGCCAACTTTATGAAATCAGTTGTTCACGATGCGGAGACGAGCATTCTCTCATTTTTACAACGAATCACAGGCGTAAACTTTTAGATACGAACCCATACATCAAAAATCTACACATGCATCCATATAAATTGACTGTAGTCAATGTGACAGTCAAATTGACTGTAGTGAATCCTAGGGACCATGAAGCACGATTATAATATTGCCGTAGATTCCTTCGTAGATTCTGCTGAGGATGGCAACTTAGTTGCTGAAATACGTATCCGGAGTGCTTCACTCATCGAAGTGGTAAGGGTATTTTTTATCTTTTATTTTTACTAAATCAATTGCAATTCTACAAGTTACGAACGGAATGCCACAAAGAGTTTTTCAGATCAATAGCGCAACCTCAATCAAAGAATACTATTAGTACCTTAGCGAGTGAAAGAAATGCTGTTATTCCACCTGAGATCTGCTTAAGATCATGTCATATCAGGACCGGTTCTACAATTGTGGAATAAAACATATGTTTCTCTCGTTTTATACTGTTCGCTCTCTCTAATCCGCGAAATCGTCTTTTGAACGAACTCTCTTCTATAACTACACCAAGAATAAATTTACCTAATGTTGCAGATATTTAACAGATGTTATTTACTTTGCGATTTCACGGACGACCCTTAATACGGTAAGAGTTTGGGTACATATTATAATCAATTTCTGACCATTTATTTATGTGTAACTTTTATGCGCCCGCCACTGGCTGTTGGCGCAAATTGAGCATCTCTAGTAATAATAGTATAAGAAATAATAAATCAAAATCATAAAAATCATTGTTAATTAATTGCAAAAGTAATCCTCGACATTATGAATATAAACTACTTTATCTATGAATATTATTTGAATGTAGGTTATATAAATATAACCTATATCTTTGTCAATACTCATTGACAAGTCACCAATCGGAGTGCAAGATAAAGTTTGCGGAAGTATTGTAGAACCGGCCTTAAATCTAACACTTTCTCTACTAAGGATGTCAACTTTGTTGCCGAAGTAGTTATCTAGAGTCTTTCATTCATTAAGATGGTGACGGTATTTTTTGATTTAGTACTATTATTACAAGCCACCGTATTATTTTATATAAAATGAATATCACATGTTTTTCTTTGTTTTCCTTTAACGGAAAATCAGTGAATCATTTAAACTATTGAAATCAATTCTTATTAGTTAGTTAATGGACCAAAATTTTGAGACGTTCATTTTAGCTTTAGAACATGTATAACAATTTTTTTATCTACACATATCTACAATTGCTTTCGCCTTTAACTAAACCAATAATCGCCTTAGAACACCCAACGGTTTTTCAAATACCCAAACATCTCCATTACGATTCGATAGAATGGAGATCTGGACGGATATTACACATTCCATCTTGATATAGTGTCGTGAAATTTTATCATATCACATCGTCTCTGTTGTGGGAAATAGGTCGTTATCGACACCCTACAGTTGGTGTTCCTTATGCTACTTCGAAGATCGATAAAATTCGCATTTCAGGGGTGCCGTAGTAAAACAAAAACTATATGGGATTAAGCTGTGGGGCATAAGCGATTATAGAAAGTTGGACACATACATTTGCACATTATACAATGGAAATTGTCAAATTCGCTAATATTTACTTGTGCCACTGTTTTATTTTCAAGTAAGAAAAATTACTAAAGGAGGTAAAAGGGATAGGGAAATAGTTTGTATATTATGAATTTAATATGATTTAGAATCAAATATCAGATTGTATGTGGCAAGTAAATATTCACGAATTTGTTTGTCATCCCACACATGCTACAAGCGATAAACATAAGTATAATATATTGTGTTTAAATGTGGATATATTGTACCTCCTGATGCGAATATGACGAAGGTACTCTGGTAAAATATGGTTTCGATAATGGCAGACGGCCAACAACACAACCAGCTTACAAATCGATATAATGAATTTCGATTACCGCAAGTGCTGTGTTTCATTGACATTTATTTGAATGTAAATATTGTGATTAAATTTTAAACAGTGCTTATACAGGCTGTCCCGTATGGTGTGCTCTCCATTGGGATCCAGTAAACGCCAAGTGCGCTTATAAGTATAGAGAGAGATGAGAAACATCAGAAATGCCGAAAGCAGTTGGCCGTAGAGGTGCCGTTGTCGGCGCGCGTTTTTATTGCTGGGGTCGCCGTGCTGGCGAAGGCCATGAATGCTTTTGCTGGCGTGGTGATTCCGGCGGTGGTCCGTCGCCGACGGTGGCATTTTTAACGGTTATAAAGAGAGATGTGTATATAGTTCTTTTCTTAAACGTGCATGTGAGATTTGACTTTCGTTCATTCGGGAATTGGTTGAGAATGGGAGCCGACGTGCTCTTGAAACATATGTACCGAATTTCATTAAATTAATTTGTGCGGTGTGGATTTCCCGATACTGTGTATTAGTGGTAGGAGGCAGATGTAGATGGGATAAAATGTGTGTTAACTACCTCTTTATTGCGTACGGTTTACGAGATCCCAATATTGAGCACAGTATACAGGCCAGTTTGTATATAATAATAATACGAAATAATTGGAAGGGACAAATGAAAATATTCCTAAAATTTCTCTTTGAAGACATACGTCTGGATAATTTAAATATATTACATAGGCAATTTGTTGTAATCCATTGGACTTATGTTAGTGGCCTGACATTTAACATTTGGTTGACATCTTTGCGATATACCGGGTGATGCATTACCCTTAGTGATAAGATATCAAAAAAAGTTATTTAGGGATATTGCAGACAAAATTCTTATTTTCGTATATGCCAAAAACTTCAACGTCAAATATGTTCCCAACCCCTTACGATAAAATAAAGATGAAAACTGTTTCTATTACAGTTTTTTTTATGTAGAATCTAATAATGTCATTTAAAATACATACACTCTTTATTTTAGAAATATAATACAAACTTGTATTTTTTAAAAATGGAAGTCATACTTAGCCATGGTGTCAACAATAAACTCCACCAATATAGGGATGATATCAAATATTGCACTATTACTAAAATAAATTTGTTCTTCGGAAATCTTGTAAGTGCAGTAACGTTGTTATTAGGTTGTTTATTATGGAAGTGATAGAATCAAAACGTGGAAAACAAGTCATCTTATATTCTGGATACAAGTTCAACTTAAAAGTAAAAAACAAAAACTTAACTCTTCCAAGGGTTTGCATAAACGGGAACTGCCCAGGAGCGATTGTTACTGATGAAGTTATACTGATGAAAAGTTATAAGCGAGAAAAGCTATAACTGTCTTCTAGATATTGCAAAAAATGAAGTCGATAAGTGTTTATATAAAGCCAAAAAGAGAGCAAGAGAAGAAATGACACCAGTATCGCAAATATATCAGCAAGAGATGATGGTTGCTAAGGACAGAGGTTTGGATTTCGTTACAAATATTCCACACTTTACATCAGTGAAACATGAATTATATAATGAGCGATAGAAATCGCTAGGCATTAGATTGCTTCAGAAAAAACGAGAAGATATAGAGGTCGCCCAGTTTATGAAAGAGTATGTCATAATTGACGATGGAATGGAAGACGGGGTTATTGTATTTGCAATTTAAATCAAGAATTTCTTACCAAAAGAATGTATTTTGGATTTTGAAGTTGCCGCAATTAATGCTTTAGAAGAAGTTTTTCTGGCAACAGTTATCAAAAGACGTAACTTTCATTTTAATCAAGTCCTTTGGCGTAAAGTACAAGATTTATGTCTAACAAACTTGTATAAGGAAAACGATGAAGTAAGAAACCACATAAGGAAGTGTGCTGCATTAGTTCAACTGCCGGAAGATAAAGTTACAGATGGTTGGCTTTGTATAATGGAAAATTCTTCTACCGATGAAGTCATTGCTAAATTTAACGATTATTTTGTTGATCAATGGATTGATAATTCTCGCCGAATATGGGCTTGCTATGGAGAACGTCATCGGACTACAAATTCTGTGGAAGGATGGCATAGCAGGCTCAACAGACGGATCGGAAATGCACATCCCAATATATTTGAATTAATGAAAGTTCTTCGGGAAGAAATGCACTATTATAATAGTGTTTTCCTGTAAAATTCTGTGTGCATAAGTACCCTTAAAACTTTAAGTTAAAAATATCCCTTACCATCTTGTTGAGTAAAGAACTCTGTATACGTATTTCGGCAACTAAGTTGCCATCCTCAGCAGAAAAGCACAAAGGAAAATAATGCCAGACACAGCACTCGGATAGCAATGCAGCTCATCGAGCGCCATTAATAACATTATGTTATTAATTAATGTTATTAATGGCGCTCGAAGAGCTGCATTGCTATCCGAAATAATTGAAACTATCTTCAGTTTCTTCTTAAAGTAATAATGGAGTTTCAACAAGTATTTAAGTATATATGTTTATAAGTTTGAGGGGCTTCACTCCGACAAAATCTGTCATTCGTAACGTCAACTTAATTAATATCGTAACCTTTTACTTGATCTTTTCATTTATATAATCAAATCAATACATCTTCCCTATACACCAAAGTTGTCTTACTTAATTGAACTTGTAGGAAATACCTAACTCAGACGATATTCACTCGTGTTCCCCGCACGTTGGATCTCGGGGAAAGAACGTTTTCCCACGGAGGTGGCGCCAACCCTTTTAACCCCCGCCGTCTTCACTGAGCTGGTAGGAGCAACCCCGAGTAGGGTGGATATCATTGGGGGTTTTATTGTACCTTTCGGTTTGTGACGTCATTGGTTCTAACGGTTTGTTTGGGCGTTAGACATTATTAGATTCTACATAAAACAAAACTATACCAGAAACAGTTTTGACCTTTATTTTATCTTTAGGGGTGGTGAATATATTTGACGTTGAAGTTTTCAACCTTGCACTGGCATTTCTACGAATTATTTAATAAATCGAGCTTTGCCGCACTAATGCGTCATCCGGTATGTATCCAATTGAGTCTGTTTTGTTCTGAAGACCCCCATGGAGAGGTAGTTCTTCAATTTCTATACAGGCTGTATATGTGATGGTTATCTATTAATTTGTTGTTGCTTCCTATTTGACCATCCCCATTACGAAACGTAGTTACTGATGTGTGGATGAAATTGTACCGTTTCACATTGGAATTGGAATTTTATACCTTTCCCAAGTGTATATAGTTGTATAATATATTTTTATGTACAGGGAGACCCAACAAAAAAAAACAACAAATAATCACTAAACAAATACCAATCAGAAAATCAGATAACATAGTACTGTAATATTTATATTTATATAAATGTATAGATAGATAGGATAGGTATAAAAACACCTCGACCTCGAACCTTAAAACCGTCGTACGTCCAACTTCCTAACTTCAACACGCAAGTTTGTACATCGTAAGGAAAAAATTCAACGTCTATAGCGCAAGAGGACTTATATACTGCAGGTGGTTGCCAGACAACTAGTCCGTTGTAGTAGACAGTGGCCTTGGTCATTAAAGTGACCTCATAATTGCCGTCGGCGCTGCAAGAAAATAACACTGAGAGTGCAAGCGCGGTTCTCCGACGACCGTCCACGAGGACATCACAAAGTAATTGAAAACAGAAAAAAAAATGGGGAGAAAATAGAACAGTTGAGCGTAGCGGAAACGCGAACAATGTCGGTAATGTAGGACGCTTCCGCAAGGCCTTATCTACAGCATCCACTTTCAATGACTATATTAAAAGAGGTAACTCAAGCGTTGGGTTCTATAAATATTTACATTTGAAACGTACACGTGTTCCTGTCTTTTATGTGGGCGTATCATGCCCTCAATGGAGAATTCATAAGTACAGGTTAGAAATTTGCAATATAGTACATAGCAGTTGGTGGCTTACACTTTTATGTAAAAGTTTGCGCCGTGTTGTTTGAGTAATGCACATAATATTAGCTAGGTAACTGTATGTCTGTTGGTCAAACGCTAATGTTAGCGTTTGTACAAGTGTTTGTTTATCTTTATTCGTTACAATGCTGCTAAACAGGGGACGTATTAGTGTGAGCAAAGCTCGATATATCCGTTATCATATAAGATATCAAAAAAGAAAATTGTAGGCAGTCTTTAAAACTTAGCATTTTAAAATTGTTTTCATATATACAGAGTGTTTCATATCACCAGCGTGAACCACACATACGTTTTTTTTTTATTTGGAACATCTTATATGTTATTTCGGATTTAGGTTGAGCTCATACCTCCTCACACCTCCTATATATAATTTCATTGGAAGTTTACAGCGTGTTTCAGAAGTTATGGTCAATTTTATATGCAAATGACAGTAGGTTCAAGCCAAGGATAAAGATAACCCCCATGTATTGTATACCAAAATGAGCGTCTTTCGACGACGAGTCGATTGGCGCAACTTCCGCCTTTCCATTTGGTGTTCCATTTAAGAAATCGTATGTTTGGTACATCCTGTATATATGAAAATAATTTTATAATCTTAAGTTTAAGACTGTCTAAAATTTTCGTAAATAACCTTTTTTGATATCTTATATATCGAGCTCTGGCACACTAATGCCACTCTGTAAGTAGAATTGCAATGAGAGTTCTGACGCAAAATCTCATAAGATTTAACACACGGGTCCCAATTCACATTTCCGCCATCTTGGATTTCATGAGAAGTGGGAGAGAGATGGGGGAGATAGGGGAGCCCGAGCACATCTAAACCGTTCAACTGCAACGGGTAGCCGTTCAATTATAACAGATAACCGTTCAATTGCAACGGATAGCCGTTCAATTATAACAGATAACCATTCAATTGCAACGGGTGGCTGTTAATATATCGGCCAGTCGTTTTATTATAACAGATAACCGTTTAATTGTAACGGGTAGCCGTTCAATTATAACAGCCACCCGTTGCAATTTAACGGTTATCTGTTATAATTGAACGGCTACCCGTTGCAGTTGAACGGTTTAGATGTGGTCGGGCTCCCCTACCTCCCCCATCTCTCTTGCTTTGAATAATTCATAACTCTATTTTATAATATTTTCTTCGCTTCTTTTCTGAACTTTAAAAGGGAACAGTTTTCATATAGAAAAGTTTAGTATTGAACAGTATTGAAAATCACAGGTAGATTACTTTAACTCAATCAGCGTACCGTCCGTCGGCATCTTATGTTATACAATCGCCTAGTCAGATAACGATTGATTGTCTTGTGGCAATAGAGTTCAGATAGTGATCTTAATGAAATGTCAAATGTGGTTTGCTTTGAGCGCAGAAATGGTCATCGGGTTGTATTTCTTCGAAAACAAGCAATGTGTCGCGGTAACCGTTACTGAAGAGCGCTATCGGGATAAGATTGAACACTTCTTCAGACCAGCTGTTGAAGACAAACTGGAGTTGTGGTGCCAGTAAGATGGGGGCACTGTACATACTGCCCGATAGAGTATGGTACTTTTGAGGAATATGGCGGTAACCGTTACTGGAGAGCGGTATCTGGATACGATTTAACACTTCTTGAGACCAGCTGTTGAGGACAATCCGGAGCTGTGGTTCCAACAAGATGGGACAACTGCACATACTACCCAATAGAGTATGGCACTTTTGAGGAACATTTTCCGCAAACGACTACCTCCTCTGGGGATATCTGATGGATAAGGTTTACGAAAACAAGCCAGTAACGGCTCAAGAGCTCAACACCAATATCCGAAATGAAATCGGAGCACTAGAGCCACAAATTCTTAGAAATGCAATGGAAAATGCTATCGGGAGTCCGCCTTTGTGGCGGTCATTTGAAGCGCGTAATTTTCGACAATTAGTGCAAAAGAATTCCAAATTATGTTTCATTTCTCAGAAAGGAAATTTATTTGTAAATAAAGAGGTTACGATTTATTGAAACCAAGGCGTGATTTGAGTATTACTACTTCTGTAGCAAGTAGCTTTATTCCCATACTCTTTGACTTGCTTTAGCTTTTGTTCGAAAGCAGGTTGATACATAAACGTGCTTTACCGATGTGATTGAATTGAATTATTGATTAAATCATTTTTTTGTTTCATTTATGATGATGTATTAAATAGAACGTGGATTCTGTAGATAAAGCGTTAATATGTCCAATTTCTATTGACCTCAATTAAGACTTCAAACGATCACAAATAATGTCCAACTTCTTAATTATACATGAACAAGGAACAATTGGAATCAGTTACATTGAAGTTGAGATTCACGAAATTATTCACTCCTAGATTTTAGCTGCGGTAGAACCGAGAGGTGTTCTCCTGAAAACACTACCACTCCAATCTAGTAACAATTAAATCCGTGCTGTCGGAAAATCCGCTAATCTCAATTACAATGCTAACTTATTAATATATATATCTATAACAATAACAGAGAGTGATGTATACTGTCTGGCAGGTTGAAGGGGTCGGCAGGCGAGCTGACACATCTAACAGCGGGATAATTAGCTTGATGGTGCGCCATAACTTACCTTGAATCCATCGTACGTCCAACTACCGAACTTCAGGACGCAGGTCTGTTCGTCGAAGGGAAAATATTCGACGTCAATTTCGCAGGAGGACTTGTAAATTGCCGGCGGTTTCCACTCGACCAGGCCCTGGTGATAGATGGTCGCCTTGGTGGCTAACGTTACCTCGAAGTTGCCGTCCGCGCTGAAAGGGAATCAACAACGACCAGCAACGGGGCAAAACAGCTGTGTGTGAGTGTGTCAGTTATTTTTTTTTAACAGCTGTAATCCCATATCGCACAGATCACAACATCCAAATCACATGACGCAAAGAAAAATTATGAATCGCCGAGATGAAAGGTGAAATAGGAAAAAAGATTTTCGTTTATATGTATATGTATGCTTGTGTGAGATATGTTCAAGAGTATAGAGGAAAATTGTAGGTGAACTGTTACGAATGTAATACAATAGAATGATTAAGAATAAGCGTTCAATTCAGATACATACAGGGAATATTTGACGGTATGCAGCGACATCTAGTGGCAATTGTACATAGCTGCTTTCCGTAGTAGTTTAAATTGTAAATGCGAGCTCCGATTGGCTCCTTCAACTTATGTGATTCGAACTGTTTGCGCACTCTAATTGACTACTTGAATTTATGGAAATCTGTTGATACTTACAGATGTTTCTTTTCCTTGACGATGGTTCGGGAAATGGAATTTACTCGAAGGAAATTTGATTATATAGTCGTTTAGATTATCTACATTTGAGTTAAAGTCCTAGAGTGCGACTTCTAATCGATTTGTTTGAAGTAACGTTAGAGCTAAACTCTAGAATTCTTCATTACTGTTGAGTGGACATCTGAATTTGAAGTGTTAAGATCAATTTCTCAAAGTTGACAATAATGCTTCAGTAAAAGAATTTGGAACTGGACGATGTCGATTGTGGACTATATCACAGGTATTACGGAAGGTCAGAACGATATCTAAATCAACGGTAGTTATTTTACAGAATACAAATAGCAACCGTTTATTGGACATCGGACCTCATCTTTTGTTCTTTCCATTGTCAAATTGGGTTCACTGTTGGGAAACTTCTTACTCTCTTTAGCTCGATTTGCGCTTTTGAAAACAATAAACAAGTTTTTAAGATGCATTTCTTTTAGCCAGTGCTCTATGACTATGGTAATATTAACCAATTTCGTGTATGATAAACCATCAGCCGTAGTCGAAGTTTTAAAGAGAAATTCGATGGATTCCTTGCGATAAACGATGCAAAAACTGTTATGTACCTAGCAGCCCGCGGAAGATAGTTCTTAGGAATCAATTTCTTGTCGATAGTGCGGTCTCAAGTTTTTGAATTTTTTTTGTACGAGCTCTCTTTCTTCCGGACGAGAATAGATCGCTATTTACTTGAACGACATCCCATGAAGTACTTGCTACTTCAAGAATTGAGAACGTCATTCTAAAAGTTAAAGGGACTTAACTACATCACTAATATACCACCAAATGTTACAAGGGAATGGATGGCCATTCCGAGGAGTCTTATAACTGAATTCAACTGTTTCTTGGCGCTGTAGGCCAAAACATATGACATGCGTTATTATTGTTAGAATGTAAGAACAGTACATATAGCGAACCAAATGCAATAAAACGTGTCCTCTGACCCTGGAGTTTTATTTTTGAGTTTAACCCATATAATACATCTACTGTTAGCAAGATAAAAAAATATCGTGATTTATGGCCCGTCAGGGATAATTATACAAAAGATCAGTTTACGTGCTCTTGAAACATATTCCCGAAGGAGCAAAAAGTGCCTGATATGTTCGACAGAAGCAGCAGGCTCTTAATTTCGGGGCGAAACAACTTCAAACTTTGACAGCACGAAAGAATAGGTACAGAAAAACGCTTTTAGTGTTTATGAAAACAATGAAACTCCTTCCAGCTGAAATTCGGTCTATTACCTCTCGAAAATAATATAACTTTTCCTTTAATAAAGAGAAAGAATTGGTAATAATACTCAACCTACAAGGAAGGAAAGCTAAATATTATATAGACCAAAAGGGCCGAAAATTGAATCCGACGAAAATGAAATAAGATAATAACAGCAGGCGTTGTGCTTAGGTATATAACTTCATGGTAACTTTTTATGCCTCGCTGCAACGCTTTCTTGGGGGCTACCCTTAAGATATTTATTAGCCCAACGTGTGTAAGCCAATTTAAAATTGTTTGAGATTTCTAGAACATCACTTTAAAATTTTTAGTACACGAACGTAAGTTTCAGTAAACAGGTTGTTTGTAAATAAGATAAAGAAGTTAAAGTTAACTGAAACGTGACGTTTCATAAAAGACCGTGACTACAGTTTTTGTTAGGTTAAGCCCAAGTCACCATTAATATTGATGTAATACCATAGATATATTAGAAGTGTATAAGCCCTCGTAGAAATACAGAGAGAGCAACAGATCCCGGGAACCACGTGACCCCTCAATTTGGTAATTTTTTGTTTTTAGGTTAATTCTTTTAGTTTGCAGTATGGATCGGCAATAATAATTAGCGTGCATATCAGCCAGAGATAATATAGTAAGGATAGATATAATTCAAACTTGGCAGCATAATGCCATCCAAAATTCTATTCATTCTACTATACAAGCGTTTTTTCGGATAATGTCATTCATAATTCAAATAATTGAATAATGTTAAATTTTTAAGTAGCACATGTTCTATTTGAAACTATAATTCTGTTCAGAAAGTGAGCGCACAAGTTGCGTAAAAACACATATTGACGACTTCGATTAACGTATTCCCGAATAAAAAAAAATGAAGTTTATATAAAATATATTTAAAAAAATACATAAATATGCCTCTGAGATCACACAACAGCTGATTCGACGATTTGGCAACCGTGTATCGAATTCTCATAAGCTCTGTACTGCATTCGGAGACTGAGACGATCTATAGTCAAATCCAGAATCTCTCTGGCTATTTAAAGCAATTGTTAAGTAACGCGCAAGATAATGGCAGAGGAAGATACAACACCACAATGAGAGGAGTACAAAGCAATTAAACACCAATCTCAGAATTTCAGTAGCGAGAAAGCAATACCATGATAATAATTTAACTAAATATCAGTTTTTAGCGAGTTTTCCCATTTAACCAGGTGAGCTTAATTGGTTATTCGGCAGGCTTCGTTTCGTTACTCACTTTAGCGGTAAAGTTTCTACTACCCCGGTACAGCGTTATGTAATAAACTTGTTCCAGTTTATACTTTAAAACTTTCCCTGAAGCTTAGGGAATATTGTTCGCATATACACCCTGTCCCAAGTTAAATGTTCACCATTGATCATTTCTCTCTCGAGTCATAGTTAATACCGAACTTTGGACACGGGATATAATTAAAGAGTATTGACACGTTACATCTCTAAATTTTCCGATGGAATTAAGTTGAAGTGATTTAACACAGACAGTGTTATCCACGTGGTGTTCTGTGTGGTGCAAATCTCCCAGAGTGCGACGTCTAGCATTATCTTCCTTCGTAGATTCTGCTGAGGATGGCAACTTTGTTGCCGAAATACGTATCCAGGAGTTCTTCACTCATCGAGGTGGTAAGGGTATTTTTTTATTATTTTTAATTTTTTTAATTTTATTATTTTTTACTATTTTAAGCCACCGTATCCTATTTTGTATTTTATATGTAAAATATTTGTTTTAATATCTTGTTTTTACTAGATATATGAGAATTTTTCACTAGTTCGTAAAACTTGTTTATTTATGGTAGACGGACATTTCGCGTGCACATGCACGCATCATCAGTACGGCTAAACGCTTCTTGTCCATGTATTGTTTGCCCAAAATTCATAAACCGGGAAAAACGATGAGACCTATCGTGTCAAGCATTGATTTACCCACCTACAGTTTGTCCAAATGGCTAGTCAACGAATTCAAGAATTTCCTACGTAAGATAACAGTAGAAAATTCGCTGGAATTTGTCAATAAAGTGAATAAATACGGATTCATGAAGGAGAGATTCTTGTATCGTTTGACGTTTGTTCACTGTTTCTGGGTGTACCGATCCCTGAAACTATTGGGTTCTTAAGAAAATACCTGACATTAAACGAAGTCGAGAATATAAAAATTGCGGAACTTCGAGAGAGTGAATAGCGGTTCCGTGCGGTTTAAAGCGTGGGGGATATGGGGAAAGTTGATCGGCGTATTCCGCGCTACCATGCCCTAAAGAAAATTAGAATACCGAACTTGCAGGGCACTGGCAACCTCAGCTGTTCGATCACGAATCCCCGGAGAATATTAATTATTTTCCGACATCCGCGTGTGCAATTTGCGTATTGCGAAAATTCCTTCTTCCTTCGCTAGCAGTGTGTACGCGTACTAAGGCTGTCGACCCGTTTCGCACTCGAGTGGTTTGCTTCGGCGTCTGATAGCCGATACGCTAAGGGCGCGGCATTTCTGTTATTGCGGTTTATTGAAGGCGGAAATTGAAGTTTACTACTAGAGAGATTTATAGATATCCTACCGTGAACGGTATGAGCGGGATATTGCCAATGATATTGCTTTGCTTTACTTTGGGATGGGTGCACTTCAATTCCTGAAACGAACACTTAAATACAAAAGTTTATGCTCTTTATGTCCTTACATTAAATTTTGTTCACGATAAAACGAGAAAAACTTTCGCTCCATTACAATATAATACGATTCATTGATATTCAATTTTAACAAAATGAATTGGGAAATATTTAACTTTAAGTAAGCACTTGAGATATTACGAATGGCGTTAATCTGCAACAATAGGTCTTAATTTATTGCAACGAATTTGTGGAGCATTAAAATCCTTTTAGAAAACTTACCAGTCAGGGCGTAGAGAAACAATGCGCCAAGTGATGATTGCTTTGTTTAAAACTTCCATTTCTGAAAGCACTTCGGCTGAAATTAAGCCCATATTGTAGAACGTGAAACAGATTGCGTTTTATACGCTACGTTTGTTGCCAACTTTAGATTAGCCTTTTCAATTTTCCCTTTAAACTTTGAGCTTTGGGGTAATCGTATACAAAGATTAGAAGAGACATTTATTCTTGACAATTGAAGGAACGAAAACATTCAGCTTGTTTTAAGTCAATTAATTTAAAAATGTACAGACATCATTTTGCTATTTATTTCACTGAGAGTGCCAAAACTTACTTTGACGAAGGATAGATTTCAGAGTTACCAGATCATTGAGCAAAACAAAATAAGGAAAGGTGAACTATCGCGAACAAATCGCTGATCATTTTATTCCAAACGTTCTCTCATAATAAGAATAATAACGAACAAGAGGAGCTCTAGTTCGTTATCATTCGGTTACCTATACAATTGAGGATGGGAATCAACAGTGTGCTTATTCTGGCAATGGAAATTAAAACAATATCGTAAGAAACTTATTTCAACAGAATATATTATCTAGCATTGTCAGTTCAGTTTAAAACTTATTATGGACACTTCATAGATTAACCTCATAAAATATTTACACATAATTTAACTTGCTAACCGCTTTCATATTCCTCTCTCTCATACGATCATAATTTAACTTGCTAACCGCATTCATATTCCTTTCTCTCTCATACGACCATAACTGAATTGTATAACACAGTTAAACGTTTGCATTCGAGCACTTTAAAGTTGAATGAAGCTGCCCTACACGGAACTGAAAGCTATCTGTTTGTGTCACACCGCTCGGGACTAGGCGAGAAGCCTATAAAACTGTTTCGCCAAAATAAACACGAATACTAAACGGAGTTACAACAATTTTTCATCGGCTCTCGACGTACGACAAACTAGATAACTCCACCATCAAGTCTGTAAATTAATTCCACCGGCCCTGTAACATTTCAACATTTATCACTCCGAGAGAACTACATCCAGGGCGCTTTTTATTATTATGCGAGCTCTTATATCCACCGCCCTGTTTGGATTATTTGCTCGCAGACCAGATAAGAAGGTATGGAGGGATCGCCCATAAAGTTCCGGTCACGAGGTTGAAAAGGGAAATGAAGAAATCCCGGGAATTTATTGATTTTAAAGCTGCGAACACAAAGGAATGTTTTATGTTACTTTTTGTTTGTTATATGTAGTCGTGGAATATTCCAATAGAATTGGTGATTTTCGTATAACGCCTTAAATTTTTTATATTTAACTTTTGAATTAAAGGAAAATATTGTAAGGTACAACAGTTACTCTTCTGTTGATGTTGATCGTGTCCTTAAGACTCCAAGGTTCAATACAGATGCCCACATTAGTTGTAGAAGTTCCCGTTGCTGATTGTAAGCATGTAAAAACAAATGTTATGCAACAGCTGGTTTATTTCCTATCTCTGATTAGTACTTACATCATCGAATTTGGGATCAAGTACAAACACCAAGATAATTCAAACTCTACCTCCAAAATAAGCAATCATAATCAATAAACCCTTTACCCCGTCTAATCTGATATTTTTCATCTTTGGTGTGAATAATTTACTTAACAGAAATATCTGCGAATGCGTATATTATTAAGTTGTTAGTGCCATTGGAATCGCTACATGGTTTACATCATGTTTCACTTAGTTTACCTAGCCTATAGAGGTGATATTTTAACAATTAAGAAGTGCTTGTGTGTTTGAGTCAAAATAATTTCACTATCACCAATAAGTGTTTTTTTTTGATGACAAGGAATACGAGTAGCTAATAAACCTCCTGCCTCATAAAACAATATTCCCAGTTAATTTTAATTGCCTATAAATTATTGGAAAATCTTTCTTTGGTTTTTGTTTGTGTAGTATAACATTCTTTCAATTCCTGGTAATATTTTTTGCAATGGGTGAATCATCTATTATGGCGCAAGTCATGAAAGAAGCAGAAGGTGAACAACAAACCATAAGTGTTGACTACTAGAAAATTAAATCCTTATTTGTAATAGTAATAATATTTGTTTAAGATAGAAGTACCAATGGAAATACAGAACCAACACAACTAGAAATCGAAAAAACATTGATGACAATCTTTTTAAAATGAGCTTCACGTACTGTGATTGATTCTTCTTGTCTATTCAGTGTGTCTTATACTGCGCCTTGCCCAGAAGTATGCTTTTATTGTGTTGCCCCTAATTAGAAAAAAAAATCATTTGGAAAATTTTAAGATTAATCTGGTTTTCAACATGACATTTCGGGATCTTTCTTTAACGCCGCTGCCTAGGAAGATGGCGGATTGTATTCGAGGTTATCAAAACGAGACCCCACGATAACAATAGAAAAATCAGCTGTTGTCCTTTCTGTTATTTGGTGGTACTGTTCCAGTGGCAAAAGTCGTTGCTAGAAATACTGCCAACAGTTTGCTATTTCTGTCATGAATTAAGGGACCAAAACCTTGCATGCTTTGATTGGACTTTATGGTAAGTTATCAGATCGTTGAGTGCAGCAAAATAGAAAAGCTGAACATTGGACCAACAAACTCAATCAAACTATTTTGGTCTCCTATCAGATTATAGAAACCTATGAGATTAGAAACTAGTCTTGTAACGCTAATAACTCCACTATGTTTCAAGGATTCAGCAAGGGTTAGAAAAGGCTGACATTG
>JARFOC010000366.1:612851-631693 GCA_031763485.1 Osmoderma eremita | reverse complement strand
CTACTATTTCTTCGCCCTCCATACACAGCCGGCATTCGGTTTCTTCCGACAACCCGATTCTGTGTAGGTGTTTTCTGGGTAAACACAGAAGTAGTGATTTTGACTCTTTTACAGTCAAGTTTTAGTAATTCTCCAGTTCCAATATGACTCTTTCCCAAGTACCAAACCAGGAGAATTGCTCCAAAATTGGAGCACTTTCTGTTTTAACCAGAAACAAATTTGTTGTTTGGCTATCGAAGTTCATATGGCAATTGCTGGTTCTAGACCCTGGCAGCACCCCGCGGCACCCTCTCTTGCAAGGGTGTCGGCTGTTTCATTGCCTTGAATGAGGGAGTGAACCGGGACCCAGATTAGGGTTAGTTTGTTAGACGTCCCTATAGATATAAAATACAGGGTGATCCATTTAAACGAATTGAGAAATGAATGCAATTGGGTTTTGACTCGCTCTGTATTCAATTTTGACAATTTTGAAAACATGTCATTTTACTATAAATGTGGAAGTCTGTGCTTGTAAAATTCAGACTGTGTCATTTGCAGAATACAAAATCTCGAACTCACAGTAATTTGTATATACACGATACCTACCAAGCTTGACGAAATTCGGCTGCCTAGAGGTGCCCGAAAAAATTAAAGATAAGGGACAATCGAGGAAACTTGAAGGAACACGTATTAAGCGGTAATCGAGGAATTTTGGAGAAGCGTACAGATCAAACTAGAGGGTATTGACGGTAATTAATGAAACAACTTGTATAGTGCAATGAAATTGTATTTTGGGAATATAGGTCGTGCCATTTAAGAAAACGTATATTTGGTTCACCCTGGTGATATGGAACAAGCTGTATACATGAAAATAGTTTTAAAATGTTAAGTTTAAAACTGTTTACGATTTTCGTAAATAGCTTTTTTTGATATCTTAATTGATAACGGATATATCGAGCTTTGCCACACTAATGCGTTATCCTGCATATATATGTATATACATATATTTTACTTTACCCTGTATGTAGGTTAATGTTGACATTATTGTAAGTACCTACATAATTTTCTTGAAATTGTGACTACCACAACAAAAATCTATAAATTAGCAGTTTTTACTTCAAATAGTTAGTATATACATCTAGTTGTGATTTACTTTTAGTTATTAGCTGTTAATGTTATCCTGTTTGCACCATGCCACAGATCAAATTATAGATATTAAATATACGTAGTAATAATCTTAAATTGATAGCTACTTTCGTACTCCATATTTATTAATATTCTTTATTCTCTACGTCGTATATAACCGTCATTATGTCATAACTGACAGATGTTATCTGAAATAAGAAACTGACGATCCGTAACAAAGCGATCAATATATTCTTCGTATCGATCGTTGGAAGCGTTATTTTGACTAGTAGCGGCACCCGCATCCGTTTCTACGACGATTTCCTTTGTGGACTAAAGCACGATCCAAACTCAACACTAGATTGGATTGGATTTCATTCGAAAATAATCTGACCGTCCATGAGAGTTCGGCTCGTTAGTGTCCGGTCCAGTGGAAAGTTCCGCATTTCGCACGCTCTCGCGCAAAGGGCGGGTCAGTGCTGCAGCCGCTAGCGCGGATCACTCGATTAGATGCTTAGATAGAGAGCGGGAGAAATTAAAATCTGTCCATAAATAATAAAGTCGGCCGGTATTAAAGTTTGGCCAAGTATGCCGTGGGAATATCATAAGTCCATATTTCGTTGCTTTTAAATCGCTTGATTCTGGCGCCTATCTGGATTAAGAAATGTAGAACGCCGTGTATTATATTACATCATAATAAGGACTGAAAAGATAAATTTGCATAAGTGATAGGTACATCGCCATTTATCATTGCAAGCCCTAAGTGATTTCTTACGACGATTAAATTTATTTCAAGGTAATGTAAAAATAGACGAAAACTACGGTAAAAGACTAGTGCGCCATCTATACATCAACAAAATATGTAGTAATTTATTCTAATACAAGATGATTCATGCCGTGTTCTCGACTTCATTTAAAAGTACCGCTATCAATTACAACATCCTAAACATCTATTCAATTGATTGTAAACTTGTAATTATCCTTGTTTAAAGGTCCGGATAGTTGGGGAAAGTTCTATAGTATCGGCCGGCATGTAGACCATTTGCTCTGACAGATATCCAATAACATACTGCGTTAATATAATAATTTTTTGTGATGCAGTGAAATCACACAAGTTTGTTACGTTCGCTTGGTTCATGTCGCTCCAGGTTTGTTCCCAGGTCGGCGATTTGTTTCATGCATTGCAAAATTAAAATTCATTGAGTAATCAATAGGAAATATTAACCAAGTTATTGTAGGTACTATAATTTTATGTTTTTTAAAGTAATTTATAATATAATTTTTATTACAAAATATACCATATGTCTACAACAACAACATTAGCTAAATAATATCTGTATATATCCAATTATTGCTTGAATACTTCTTACAATAACATTATTACTTCTTAAGATATAATTCTACAATGTATACTGTAAAACCCAGTTATTATTTCATGTATACTATAATCATATCATTGATTAAGAATGTAAACGTAGTACCTTTTCTGTTTTGAACTCAGGAAAGACTACCCCGAAATACATCATACATACAATGGAATACATAATAATATTAATAATAGTGTGTGTATACCACACACAAAAAAGAGCTATAACATATAATGAATAATGATTCTATGTTTCTCAACGATATGATTCCTTAGAAAGTACTAACATAGTTTGAAATAAACAGTAACACAAATACAATCTATAACAATAATATAATTTTCAAGTTTCAAAACGTAAAGGCATCAGCAAAACAGTCATGTTTTTATGAGAATATTATGTAATTGTAACCCACATAGTTATTACAACTGGGTGTGGGTGTTACACAAAGGCTGATGAGAGCGTCCCGATGATCCTTCATGTATTGCTATTTTCAATCTGTTGTTTAATCAGTAACAAACTATCTAATTTACCAATCCCTGGTGCGGTTGATTTTAAATCCAGTGGTTAGTTTTCCTTTTGAATGTATTATAATTATTAATGGTTCTAATCTCTAGTGGAAGTATATTATATATTCGTGATGCCAGATAAAGAAACTTTTGTGCCAATTGCTTTGTGTACTCTTACTGTATGTAATTTTCATCAGTTTTTCCTCACATATTTACTTCTATTTTCTTTAGGTTTGTTATTTCTATCTTTATGTTGATATAAAATTAAGGTTCTACAATATAATTGCCTAATGTTTAAAACATTCTCGAAATAGCAATTCTGTTGGATAATAATAGTGTCTTCCGTACATTAGTTTTATGTATTTGTGACAAAGGAAGAAGCACATTTTTTCTTACTCCACCCCATGCAAATATGGAGTAAGATATTATCGACTTTATTAAACAATAGTAGATAATTTTCAGTTCCGTGATATCAAGAATTCTGAAGCTTGCTTAAAGAAACATATAATCGATCTTAATCTTCTTACACAGTAGGCAAAATGTAAGTCCCATCTTAAAAAGCTATCTATAAACGTACCTAGATATTTGATCGAGGTCGCGGAAAAAACTGGGAGGTTAGTATTCTTTATTTCTATATTATCATAGTCAGGTAAATTGGTTTTATATGATGTGAATAATCACACTATTCAGATTACTCCTCCCGCACGAAGTATTGATTAATTCGAGCTGACACGTGTTTCGGGAATACGTGGATTCCCATTATCAAGTCGAATAACCGAATAAAGTAAAGGAAATACATTTTGTTTTTTCTAAATTCAGTGTTAGGAGATGTTTCTCAAACCATTTTTTCGATATGTATGTCATATCCCTTAGAACTTCCAAGTTTCACTTTTGAGGAACATTACTATATTATCTGCAAGTCATGTAATTTTGCTTTTCAAAGGCAGTTTAAGTAAATCGTTAAGGTATAAGCTGAAACGTATTGGCGCGAGTACTGTGCCTTGTGGTAGTCCATACGAAACATACATAGGGTTGCTAAGATGTTCATTTATTTCAACATATTGAGATCTGCCCTCTATATACAATTGCATTAGATCGTAAGCTATGCCGCGAAATCTTAGGTTCCATAGTTTTTTTAGCAATATGTGATGACCGACAGTGTCGAGTGCCTTAGCTAAATCTATAAAAATACACAAAGTACTACTATTAAACATTTTATAAACATATGTGACATTTTGTCTCTGTAAAAAAATTAATTTCTATTTACGGTTCCTACAGTATCGGCCAAAACAATGTCTGAGAGTACCACCTTGTGATTTAATTATAAAATCTTTTTCTTTATTCTTGTAGATACTACATCCTATTTATAACCCAAGTTTTCGGCTTCCTGCTAATCAGAACATCAGTGTCCAACCTACTGTAAATCAGAACCTCGGTCTTCAACTTTCGTCAATCAAAACCTCACCCTTCAGCTTGCTATGAGGCCACGTTGACCCTCTACTTCTCAATCAGATGCAACTTTTAGTTTTAAGGTTCCTGTCACAGGACTATCACCATCTTCATGTGGCAGACCAAATGAAGTGATATTTTCCTCACTTAAAAAATTGTAAAAAAAAAATACAAAAAAAAACAGTAGAAGAAATGCAGAAGTAGAAGTGAAATGTGGTAAAAGTTTCCTGTCTGAAAAAAATATACGCAAAAAATCATAAAAAGCAAGAAGAACATTGTTTCTTCACAAGATGTAACATTGGAGTTAATGAATTGACTCAAATCTTTTGTTAAAATCTTTTTGAGATATTTTCGTACTCTAAGAAAAAATCCTTAAGATGACGGTACTGGTTGCCTAGTTTTGTCCGCTTTAAACTGAAAGAAATTGGTATTCTAACTGCACTAAAATATTTAAGAAAGATCTGAATAAAGAAGGTTAGCACAAATTGAAATCTAGACTTTATTTTCAAATACCGGCTGCAGATATAAATTTATTTAATTATTATAATGTGGCATGCTATACTGTGAAAAAGCAATAGTTTATTAATATAGAATTACATATATTAAACAAATAATCATACCAAAATATAATAACGGGATCAAACAACACGTTAATATTTTAACAAATGCGGTGACAGAGAATGACTTGTTGCTGTTGCGTGAGACATTTTTCCGTGAATATAAATTTTGGCAACTTACACAACAGTGAAACACACATCCTTTATTATTCAAACACTTACTATTACTAGCAATGTACTTCAAAATAATTAAAATTCCTTGTATGTCTCTGTATAGCCAAATTTTAAATTAGCAAGACTTTGATGACAAATTTCTGATTTTCTTGTGGTAACGAAAACATTCTTTCAAGCCAATGTGTATGTATAACAACGATAAAAATCAATAATTAATAATACGTTGGGAAATGTAATTTCACTTTTTCCCTGTACGGTATGCTTATAAATTATAATAATTATCGTCGTACATAATCAATTTTTGAATTCTTACAGGTATTTTAATCGATGGTACCTAAATTGTCCGACAGGGACGATTAACTCTAATCAAAATAACGAATCTCGCTCTTTCAGAGCTCCTGCACGGGCGCAATAGGAAATTCCGCATCGAGAAAAAAAATTAATCACCTAACCGTATAATAAATACGATCAATAATCAATAAATTCTCACGCGGTTTATTAGTTGAGCGGTCGCTGTACGCCGAGAATATAAACATGAAAATGAGGTGCAACTCGTTCCCTTGATACTTGATTAATTCTGGGTTAATACCTCGGTAGTTAGGGAAGATCAAAAGGTCGCGGCCGGAGCGCCATCGTGCCCACACTCGGACCACACCTTTCCTCTTAAGCATCCTCCATTCGTCTTCTGCAACTGACGGAGCGGTGTCATAGTTCAGGCTTCTTTTCAGTGAGGTTACGTGTAACCGCGAACAGAGGTCGATCATTGAATGCAGAGAACGTTCCGTACACCGCGGCAGGTAGGTGCACGCCGCGTCGCTAAGGCTAAGGTTGGGCAATCGCGCGTTCCGACTCATCAGCCATCCGTGAACGTAAACGTCAATGATTCTTCGACATATCTACCATGTACCGTCTGTACCTATCACGACGGAGGAAGGTGTTTTGACTGATGAGCGGATGGGGCAGACGTCAGTTTAAGAGTTACGTTAATAGGAGAGATCTGATTACATAATGCGGCGCTTTTAAATACCCATAACTTATTACCTATCACATAAATCGTGGTCGTGTGTTTGTTAATACTCCAAGCAATTGGTTACTAAATAATTATGTGTACTCCACTGTTGGACTCTACTGTTCACCAACTACTATTACGGAAACTCGATATCTACATTGAACCAGCAAAACATACGTGAAATATGTGGCAACTATTGTGCTTACTGGATCTAGATATGTGCATACGCTTCACGGAAAATCCTTCTATATAGAACTTTTCAACATGCAATTAATTTATTCAAAAGAGAAGATACGTGGAAACTATGTGGTTACAGAAGCAAAATAACTTCGGTAAAGAACTAAGATCCGAATAGAAAAAAAAATATTGACAGCACACTCGGCTCATAGAAAAACTGGTCTACTCAAAACAATTTAACTTTGAATGCGAGGAAAACCGAACTAATACAAATCGGCAGTGATCGGTGATAGCCTGCATATAAATTATTCCTATAAGTATCTAGCCTGCCGTTATTGATAACAGGTATAATATGTTTTAAAGAGACTCTTGTGTGAATGTGCTTAAAAACTAAAAAGTTTTAACCCCGCTGTCATTATATGGATTAGAGTGGGCTGAAATATAAATTAGAACATGTATCCGCAACTAGAGGTACTTACCAACAACTGCTATCTCCGCCATTCATATTTAATGAAAATACTGAATTCTCTGTTTTCTTACTGACATACGCGAAACACCTGTTTGAAATACGCTACATTTCTGATAACTCTGTTTCTTAGGACACGTGTTTTAAAATTTAAGTATCATCAAGATATTATTTATGCCGATATATTTCTGAAGTTGCGCCAATAATGATTTTGGCTAGACCATGTGAAAATTGTCACGGAAACGAAAGAAATTTCAATGCATTATTTCCGGAATATCTGAGGAAAATTGTACATAAATTTACCACAAGTGGCACCAACATGTGCAACAAGCAAAAGGAGTCGGACGAAAAACAATAGTTGTAGATCTTCGATGGTCCACAATCGAACTGAAAAAGAAAACGGAAATTTACATACCGTAAACGGGGCTAGTTTGACTGTTACTTTGACACTATTTGGGACTACTTTGCCAACATCGCTCCCACAAGCATAAACAGATGTAAATTTAAGGTTATGTTTATATTGTTATTGGTGAGCGAGTGTTCGAGTATTCCACTGTGTTTTGATATATTACTGTGCTTCTAGTATTTAAAAACATTGTGTAAAAATGGTTAGAACATACAAAAAAGTGTGAGAAGCCGTGCGTACAAAAAATATAACGAAGAAGACCTACAACGAGCTAGATGTGAAGTTAAATGCGGTAGGTTAGCACAGAAAGCGGCCGCTGAAAAGTATAATATAAACAGAACGACGTAATTGTACAAAATTCGTGGTTATCATGAAGGTAATCCCGGACATCCAACCGGTTTGTCTAAAGTCCAAAAAGGATCGATAGCACAAACTCTGGGAACTGTAAGTGACTGGGGATTTCCTACCACTAAAGCAGATATACGAGGTGTGATCGAGAAGTTTGTAACCAAATAAGGCAGGGATGTCTAACAGTGGCAAAATAATGTGCCGGATGTTGATTTTGTAAATAGTTTTGCCGCCAGAAATGGACTTTCCGTTCGTCTAGCTACAAGAGGAACTGACCTGTATCCACTTAACCCTAATGTAGTTCTAGGCAGACTTCCTTCCGAAGAAACCAATACTATTAGAATTTTAGACGCCAGTTTACTTGAATATTTGAGAGAACCTAGGGGCTTTGATGAGAATAGAGTGCGTTATAGAAGAGGCAAGAAATTTACCATAAAGCCAGGCAATCGCATTTCACTTAAAAATTTCCAAGAACAAACTCAGGGGGAAGTTCTGCATCAAGCCACTTCTAGTACAGCTCGCCCGTCCGCCAAGTCCTCTATAATCGTACGACAACTTTTTCCTCGTAAATTGGGTGTCAAATTCATCCTCCAAGCAGACGAATAACAAAGAGAAACGAAAAGAGAAAGGCGAAATAGGACAAGACGATAACCTGTGTTCGATCTGCCTGTTGGAAAGGATTGGATTTGCTGCGTCAATTGCAAGAAGCGGGTTTGCGGAATTTGTAACAAAGGTTCTACGAATTCGCGATATGAATGTCCAAGATGTGAGTGATGGTGAAGATATGTAGCTCGAAACTAACGTAATTTTTTAACAATATCATTTTTCTTTTTATTAACATTATCGTTATTCAGTTACTTTTCGTACTTTGTAAACTTTAATAAATATATCCTAGCTTAAACAGCTTTTCTTTTAATGTTTAACGGTTACAATGTTTTAAAATAAAAACAAAAATCAATTTGATGTTATTATTATCCCTTAAATGGTACTAATTTAATATTGAATACAAAACAGTGCCATGCTAAAGTAGCCCCGAGCATGGAACTAGTTTGACACAGAAATAATTTATCAAAGATTGATTTTATGAAGTTGTCTGTTATGGGTGATGTTGTCAAGGTATCAATTGGTTCGGACAAACACACATTTGTTGAATCGGATAACTAACAAAAAACTTACGGTAAAACTCTCTAAACTATGTCAAAGTAGGTTTACGGTAACTAATTATAAAATCAAATAGCTGAAATAATATAATACAAAATAAGTAGAACTTAACGCCAAAGGAAAAAGCAGCATTTAATGTAAAATAAAAGAGATTCAAATTGTAAAAATAAACTAAAAGAAAATATGCTAAAGCTCATTGAAAGCATAAAAAAGAATTTCATATAGAAATTATTTCAAATTGTTTCTGAATCTTTTGTCTATGTATCGCATTATTTTATGGTCGCAAGAAGTCCACTGGAAAATGTAATTCTAAGGCCATAGGTTCTTCATAACGAAGGTATGGTAAATAAATGTTATACCTATATATGGCGCTATATTCATGAAATTCAGCATTTGTGGGGATTCATATTTGATTTCACATATGTTTAAACAGGCTTCTAAAATGTATATTCATGGTAAGGGTGAAATGTTCAATTTTTCTTTAGACAACGATATCAAATCCCAAGGGAGGCGTGTTTTTGTCGGAAGAATGCACACTTTTCTACATGAAATTTGACATTAAAGAAATAAAAGTAAACGTTTCCCTGTTTGCTGTTGTCGTCTTCTTATCGCCATTTATAACATACATTTGCGTTTAACGCTTTCACATATATAAGTACGTATATTTTCAACCCCCATGTATTAGTTTCAAAAGCAACAAAAGCTCGCAACATGGTACACCAATGCACCTTGTTCACTCTTTTTCAGCCGACGATACGCGCGAACATCTTCCTCTACCTCATCGCGATCCCATACATGCATCATCAGGCGTTACAATATTAAACGTATTTATTGTTGGACGAGGTCTGGAGGCAATGTTGGTGTGACGTTGACTAATAGTGCCCGAACGGGAACATAAGCATAGAAATGTCCGGTGGACTTGTATTAATTTTGTTTTGGGTTCGATTTAAACGAGCATTCGATGTGCCTTATGATGAGTTATGATGATGACGGTAAATTGTCGATGCGAATCGTAAAGTGTCAAAGTATATGTTTGACCGAATTGGTTTGCAGCTGCTATAAATTATGGTTGAGCAATCTGAACGAATTACAGTGATATAGTGTAGTATACAGTATCGCTGCTTAAAACTAATCGGTTTAAACGCATTGATGGAGTTGATTATATTTGGATTTTTTTTTGATAAACATAAGTTATTTGTTTTATGGCGGCATAATCGATATTTAAGTTCAGTTAATTGTAATTGTGAACATTTACAACTTTTCACTTAAATACAGATTTTTTAGTAGTTGCGTTATAGTTACTGCAACGTGTCAGGAATTATTTTATCGACGAAATTAAATGCTATGAGGGAAGCGATTTCTATCTACACGCAAGCAAGTTTAGTTAGTAATTGGACTGTTAGAAATGTTACCGCAATAAATGTTAATTGCCAACGTTCAGCGACTTTATCAAAAACCATTTACACGAAATTGCTATAAACGAACATTTTACAATTCACCGAAGAAACTAAAGAGAGATCATTAAGGAAAAGTCGAATCGAAGTGGCAAACTGATTGCGATATCATTTCTATCAACTTGTTTGGTGTACATCTTCATCAAGCAGAACACTGGAAAATTACCGCAACGCAACTACTCATCTCACTCTAATTTCATTAGATGAGCATCAGCCATGCATAGTAAGTTAGAGTTAAAAAGATGAACAGTATCTAATTTGATTAGAGGACCTATTTACAGCTATGCACGGTCCACAAACAAGCTTGTAATTGGAATACTAATTAATAAACTCCTGCTTTCGCAGATCGCTCTAAATTCTTTCTAACTTCTTTAGTAATCAATCGATTGCATTTTCCTATGCAAAACAGTGATGTAGATATTTTGATTGCAGGGGAGACTTGGTTGAGTGATTTAAGTAGGAATGATGTAGGAATGACCTGGGTCGATACAGAAGTAGATGATATTTGCATCTGCATCGAAATTTTACTTGCTTCACTATTGGTATTGGTGGTCATATTTAACAGTTATGTCCATATTGAACGTATCTAATTATAGCTACATTGCTGTTGGTATTAGTGAACCTAAACAGCAGAATTTTATTATAAAAACTTTGGATGTACTTAAAAATTGACTTTTACTTTCCCTACTTGTAATAATATTCTTTTAGTGTGAGGATTTGAACATCATTTGTTTAAAACTCGAAAAAACTTGATCGAAGGTATCCCAAATGCAGAAGAAGGTCTCTTATATCGCTTAACACCGAGATTTTGAGATCTATTATACTATATGTTACTGTATATTGGGTTGTTTTCTGATTATTTGAACAAATCTTCCTCCTTGACAAGGTTTGTGCGTCAAATCGTAACCTCATTACGTAGGCTCTTCAATGAGGTATTCCTCAACCCCTCTGTAATTTTAAAAATGTTAAGGTTGGCATCCCTGCGACTAGGGGGTTAAGGATATGAAAATCATTTGCTCCTCAGATGTTGTCCCCATTGGACAAAAAAATTGAAGAAAAGTCTTGTGTTTCGTTTTTACGTGATCGTCCTGTACATATGGGTCATATATAATATGCAAGTAATATACCTATGGCTTTTGCCGCTATGTAAGCCATTATACTAAAAAATTTTCACATGAGGTTACTCCATAAAATACAAAACAACCTTATAAGATACTTAATAGTGATTTAAACTCCTGAAAAAGATATTTTTCTACAATCTGAATGTATTCAATTGTATGTGTGTCTGACATTGGGATTCTCCTTCACCACATTAGCCAACAACAACCAACGAGTAATCATATTCAAACCTTTCATTGGTAGAGACAGCAGCAATTTAGATCATTGTTTCTATTTTTATGCGGCTCTAATTTAAGTAAATGCACGTGGGAAGCGCTCGAGAGTCCGGACGAGAATTACCGACGAAGAATGAACAAAGGTCATCAGCGTCTCAATTATGCTCAAAGCTCGAGTGTCATTCTAGCAGCGAGCCATCATTCAGTGGACGTGCAATTTGCAAGATCGTTTAGTCCTGTGTGGGTGGCGAGTGAACTGTAGCCTAATGGCACAAAAAAACTGAACAATGAGATAGGACGATTTCACTAATTAAGGGAACATTAAACAGAAATACACGAATCGAGAATTTGATGCACTAATTAATCCGCACCTACGCACTAACTAAGGAAATTGTAAATCAACGAATGCAGGCCACATATCTCTATGTCGTAAAATAAACTGTGTGATTCATTGCTGGAATAAAAGCGACTACAGTAAAACTTCTTTTTTCTCACCTTGTCGAAATAATAAAGAGGGGTTTCCTAAAGTTAAACAGATATCTTCGAAATTATTTACATTAAAGAGGTTTGAAAGAACTATTTAATTTTCCTGACAATTGTTCTGTTAATTGTCTAATTAATGGAGGTTAGTTTAATAACTGCGTAATTAAATGAGTAGTTTTCAATCCCACTCGTATTATTCAACGCTATTATTCCATTAGTTTGTTAAGCCTAACCGTAACCAATTAGTTACAACCAAAGCAAATCAGGATATCTGTTCTTTAATTAACATCTACTCAAATGTTATGTTTTCTATGACCAAAAGTGCTGTACCTACTAGCTGCGCTGGGTGAAGTCTGTTACAATTAATTTAAATTTACGGTGACTGTAATGGTGCCGACCAAATTAAAGTTGAAAGGACATTCCATTAACGCTTTTTGAGTAAGGATAAAACTTCTTAATTATAACTTGTGTAGAATATACACGTGCAGGTACATGCACGAGGTGATTTGAATTTTGACTATTTTAAAAGTTTTCTAGCTAGTAATTAGTAAATATTTCCATTGTGGGGTTTTGTTCTGGCTTTCCAGGGAAGACATTAGTAGAAGAGGAAGAATAACTGTTCAAGCAATTGTTCAAACTGTTTGGTTTCCGACGCCAAGGTTAAAAAGTCAATATATCTATTCCACATTTAGAGATGTTAGAGAGAAAACGAAACACCCTAAACATTTAAAAACCAAAACTATTACATCTGCTTTCAACTGAGGTATCATCACTCAACCCCCAGTGAAATTTTGGATTGACGCCCGCGCGGCTAGAGGTTTGGAGCAACAAAGATTCCCCTTACATGAAAAGTTGCTGCGTCTCTGCTATATTAAGAAAAGTCTTTATTCTTAAATATTCGAAGTGTTTCGTTTTCCCACGGATACCTATTTAATATAATTGGGATCTAAAGTAAATAATTAATCATTTGATAAAGACAGAACTAAATCGGAACGTTACTTGAAATCGTACAGTACCTACTGATTGATTTATTTCCGTTAGCAGTAAACCAGGCATGTGTATGCTTACGCCGCCTGATCACATTTTTCACGTTCTGCTTTCCGGTGGATGGTTGGGTAATATCTGCATGATGAATGTCCTGAAGCGTGTTTATCATAAATTAAGTTGAACTACACGCATCCATTCGGCTCTTTTTATTGCTGTTTTAGGGCATCCATAACTCGGCGTTTGTGCTTTCTTTCCGCTTAGTAACTTATAGGTTTCAGAAGTACCTCTTGGGTATATTCATAGGAGTAAATGTATGTACATATGTACACATATTTATTACTTTTTAAAATTTGCATTATATATGAATAATATGAAGCAGAAGGAATAGCTAGATTTAAGCATTTCAGATTTATAACGCTGCAAGAATGTGTATTCTATGCAAAGGCATATCACCCTTAAATAGTTACCAGATACATTTGATTACAATACATGTAGTAACACTGTGTGTTATTCAAGTGGTGTTGCAAATCTGCTGCAAATCTCCCAGAGGGCGACGTCTAACATTATCTTCTTTCATAGATTCTGCTGAGGATGGAAACTTAGTTGCAGAAATACGTCTCCGGTGTTCTTCGCTCATCGAAGTGGTAAGGGTATTTTTTATTTTTACTCTGATTAAATCTATTGGTTGGACGACGCCCTAATACTGTTAGTACAGCGTTCATACAAATATTTTGCAGTAGAAACTTTGCAAAATAAATATCCAAACTAAATACATTGAGTTTTTGAGGAAGAATATAATCTATCCTGTCAAATGATTGGCTCAGATCCATATCTATGGTCTATTATAATATATATATATTCAGAAATAAATTGCGTAACACTGGATAAACTTGTCACCATAGACCGATCCGTGTTGTTGGGTAGATATGAATGGCATAAGTTGAGGGTGAATTCGTGCGTATGAGCGTTGTTGGAAGACGTTCGAAAAGTTGCTCATAATAAGATAATTCTGTACTAACTACCTATCGGCTTCTTATAAACGTCCACTTGCAAACAGCACAACAAAAGAAAGTTATTGGCTTTAATGATGGTCGAAAATATAGCTCAAGGGAGTAGCAAGTACTAGGGTAACATCCCTTAAAATGTATGTGGATATGTTGCCAGTTCCCGTCGTATTATTGTCCTTAATTAGTAATTTAATGCTTTCAGTACATTGTCGTCGGTGAAGTAATGGACCGCAATTAATACGTTCTGCATAAAGGAAGTTATATCGGTTGAAATCGGAGTTGTAGATTCTAACCTCCTGAAAATACGTGGAGCGAAAAGATTTACTAAAAGCCTGTTAATGTAAACAACGAAGTAAAGATTGCAAGGACTGTGGGGCAGCACAATAAACACATTGTTCGGATTACTCCTCCCGCACAAAGTATTAATTAATTCGGAACGACACGTGCTTCGGGTATACGTGGTTCCCATTATCAAGTCGAACAACCGAATGACCGCGAAAATAACTTAAACTAGAAACATGCACCACTTTCTCTTCTCCCTTCACTCCCTCTACTTACCCCAAAACATATGTACCATTTTCTACTCCATCCCGAATGCAAGAATTCTTACAAGGACCACACACCGGGTCTCAAGAGTACACTTTTATTGCTCATAATAGATCCATCAACGCAGAGAAAGACAGAGGTGCTTCTTCTCGATTCAGAAGGTTTTTGTTCTTTTTAATATAAATGGATTCATAAGCACGTAGCTTGTACGTCGATGTTACCGATTTCATTAGTTTTCACTTATCTATATTTATATTATTTCCCGTTTTTGCCATACGTTCCGCGACGCCAGACATATCAGCCCTCCCATACCTGTAGTGTGAAATATGTTCCTTGTACCTAGTTTCTATAGACCTCTTTGTCTGTCCAATGTAGACTATCTCACAATCTCTACAAGCAATTTTATAAATACCTGGCTATTCTTTCATTTCACGTTGTTCACGTTGAATGAAGTGTAAATACACATAAGCGTATTTACACGAATACACGTGTTCACGATGAATTAAGAGTTGATATACCTCAGAGAAGTACGAGTGTACCAAATCGAAATTGTTTCTCTTATTTGACATATTACACATTGTAGGGAACAGCATTCGGGCAACATGCTATAATAACACAAAATGTAGGTATTGCAAAAACACGATAAACGTGAGGTTACATAAAATAAAAACGTAATACGTGTCCACAATGCCATTAAGAATTTTAAATCACTTTTATCACACTCTACGTATCGCATTAATAAATTTAATTCTACATAAAAGGAATGAACTAAATTGGGCGAATTAAATTGCGGTATTGAAGCGGAGAAAGTGACTTGTAAGAATGTCAAACTTGTGCGAAAAAAAGTGTCAGTTTTGTAATAGGTGGTTCACGAATCCGTAGAAAATCGAACATGGCTGTCTTTGTTATTGTTAAACATCATTCATATACTTAGTACGTGTAAAAGTTTTAACGAGCATTAATACGCGATTTTTTATATCCATATGTTGATGACCTCTATTATCAAAATATGAAATGTTAAAAAGCACATCAACTTAACGTGACTTGGAATGACGTGTATTATTTGGGTTTGCCGTTGCGCAGTCAGTTGCAGTTGTACTGCCAGAATGTAATTTCTCCGTGACGTTTATCGTAAAAGCTGAATGTAGCATACTAAATAGGTGCTTAATTTGAATAGCACAAAAATAGGAATCTGTATTCTAAATACTTGCATTCCTTTTATTGTGATTCTATTATTCCTATTTCTTTTCCTGTATCATATTAAATATTGCATACATAAACGGTAGAATGTTTGCAATCCACTTGCCTTTGGCAACGTTTAAAATTTTACACTACCTATGATTTATAGAATTCTTCCCAAACATAAAGAAAAAGAAAGGTTGAATACGATTATAGAAATTTCCGCCAATGTGTACGTTAACCGTTCGAAAAAAAAAGGAATTCTAAAACACCCGTTGCTCGCATCTACACTAATGCTTCTCATATAAATAATATGTTATAGGCGAACGCCTCGTAAAATACGAGCCTTAAATTACTACCATTTCAGTGCACAAATGGAGAATCAATCAATCATTGAAACGCAACGCGCACCATTATCATTTCTGCTGTCGGCGATCTTTAGAAGTGCGATGGTCAAAGAGTTTCAAGTTAGCTCTGGTGTGCCGTGAGAACAATATTTTCTGACTCTAATTGGTAACACAGAACAATATATCTGCAATCTTATAGTTTAATGTCAAATACATAAAGAGTTGAATTAGATTTATTCGCCCTTTGGTCGGACCATTATTTCTTCGCCACAATTGTGCGCTGAGGTTTTATTTATAGAGTACACGTCTGAGGACGTAAACATTTACCTGTACTTATATAGAACAACAGTAGTGGTAGACATTTCTGGTGTAATACAGATGGCGTAGTGTTGTCAAACATACGCATCGCTGTCTATTATATCGCAAATAAGTTCGATGATTTTGTCTTGCAATGAAGTTTACACCTGCTCACACTGTGCACGCATTTGCCCATTTAGAAGGTCATTTCATCCTATTTACATTAATATTGTGTACGTTATACAGTTCTAACGATTTAAACAACCACTATTACCATACAATATTAAATAGGCAAAACGACTGCGCAATGTAATAACATATGCCGTGTCTACAGAGGCGATGCGGTTAGCGCGTATGCTATAAGTGGTTCGTCAAATTCTGTTTTCGAAACTTTGAGGTTAGTTATACTCCCTCGCTGGTGCGTTTAGAATACAGATGAACGTCTACTAAAATTCACAAATTGATATGATATTCATATACGTCATGCAACAAAAGGAAAAGCAAACAAATGTTGTTCAAGCTGAGATTCGATTTTAGCCTCAATGTCTAGATATTATATCAATTACCCTAGACCAATTTTTTTTACAAAATCGTTGAGACTCAACTCCTAGCGCAGTTTAATATTTTGGGGTTGATACCCCTACGGCTAGAGAAGTAACGATAAAAAGGTCATTTGTTTTCTAAAAGCTCTCCTTTGATTTGTTGGCGTGTCTCAGCAATTTTGTAAAAAAAATATTGTGTCTTAAATATTCAGGGTGTTTTCCCACGGACACCTGTATATACAGACAGGATGAGGAATTAGTGTGACGAAGCTCGATATATCCGTTATCATAAGATATATCAAAAAAAGTTATTTACAAAAATTGCGGAGAGTCTTAAACTTAACAATTTCAAATTATTTTCATATAGACAGGATGTTCATCATACGTTTTCCTAAATGGAACAGCCTGTATATTATTTCAGATTAGATTAAGCTCATGCCTCATACCACTGCAAACGACACGGTCTGAAATTTTTCTTTTACAAGTACTGATTTTTTATATTGATCCACTCTTATAGCAGTGACATTTTTTCAAAATTGTCAAAACTGAATACAGGGCGAGTCAAAAGTCAAGTACATTTATTTTTTAATTGTTTTAAATGGATCATCCAGTAATTTATATCATACAATGAAATAACAGTTTAGTTACTTTCATTTCTGTCTATACCATTTCAATCGATTTTAAATGGAAATTTTACAATACAATAATCAAGGAAGCTGACATTTCTTCTTTTTTTCAGAAAACCACTGAACTCAATCTCAATTCGAACGCCACCATGTAACAAAATTAGTTTTATTTGATTTCGTCAATAATTTCATGTCGCTCTTTTACATTGCCTTTTACCTACAAGGTTTCGAAATGTTAAACAGCCAATGCGCTACGATGTGAATTATTTCGCAAGCAATTAACAATATGCAAAAAGTAATTCTCCCATTCATGACAAAAGTCTACGTAATGAAGGTACTTTAACGAATTTACTGCTTCCCGTTTATCTTATAACGTTCCCATAACATCCGTCTTCTTAAGGCAGCCCAGTTGAAGAGGATGTTTTCGTTTGGCCGCAAGAAGGACCACTATAATATGAAGAAATCGTACATCGTCGATGACCGCTTCGACGCCTTCCAATATGTTTTAGAGTTACAGCCAGACGAACCACGTATAGAGGCAGCTATACTCGAATGAAAATTAGAAGATTGCGAAGGCACCTATGATGCTTACCTAGAGAGGTTTATTCTTTATTCGGTTACGTAGTGCTTTTCTCTTCCGTACACCTAATAGCTGCATTTTGGGCTATTTTAAATAATATTTTGGAAATTAGAGCAGATGCGTTTGAATTGTGTTCGGTGTTCCAAAGACCAATTGGTAGAAGAGTTAAAGATATATAAGAGCCTGACAGGTAAATTTTTCTTTTAACGATGCATTTGTAATCTCATGTTTTGAAAGCATATACCATCCAACTGTAAATGTTAAAATATTTATATAGTTTCAAAAATCTCACTTTTATTTTAAAAAAACTTAAAATATCGTAGAAATTAAGTACTTTAGATATATACCCTTCCCTTTTTTGATATAAAATACAGGATGATCCATTTAAAATAATTGAGAAATGAATGTATTTGAGTTTTGACTCGCCGTGTATTCAGTTTTGACAATTTTGAAAAAATGTCACTTTGCTATAAAAGTAGACCAATATCAAAAATCTATGTTTGTAAAAGAAAAATTTCAAACTGTGTTGTTTGCAGTATACAAGACTTCGAATTCATAGTGATTTGCATATAAAATTGACCATAACTAATGAAACACGCTGTATAATGCAATGAAATTGTATAAGTGAGCCATCTGTTGGTTTCTTTTTGAAATTGTTGCTAAATATACACCGTTCAATATTTTTAAATGATTGTTGCTTTATTGAAGAGAGTACACCTTCCGATTATTTATGGAA
>JARFOC010000366.1:564594-603900 GCA_031763485.1 Osmoderma eremita | reverse complement strand
TTTTAAAACACTACGCAAATATTAATCAAAAATGCAATCGCAATTTATTTGCGTAATATCTCGCATTTTTCACGTTACCGATACGCCTTGCGTTTTCTTCGACAAGCACGCAGCCTCCGTACAACGCTTGTTTGATACTGGCCTCATGCGCCGTACTAGCAGTTATATATATATAAGTATAACGGTGTGGCAAGTATGTCGATATTTTACATTGCTAGTAGGATTCAACCTCCGTCGTGGCCAGTAGAGTATGTATTATGATACGTATGTGTGCGGAGTTCCCGCCTGTCTAAAAGCTGTCTGTCTACCTGTCTAAGCTGTCTAAGAGCTGTCTAAAAGCCGTACCGTGTTTACCTGTCTGCCTGTCTAAGCTACCGCTATAAATTCATGTTAGAACTTGGTTACTCACTTGAGTTCTAAGAAATATAAAAATTGTTTATGTTATCAATATGAGCGTGAGACTGTAATGCCGTACAGGTCAGCGAAATAGGTTTTATTTCTAAGAAAAATGGCTAGTACCACTTTGTTGCAAGAATAAAATGTTGCACGAGTCCCAGTATTACGCCACATACAGGTTGAGACGTGATTCGAGTCTCCCATCTCACTCCCACTCCTCTTTCACTCTCTAACACACACGATGAGTCGAGTTTTTAGTCCCATAAGAAAATATATTGAAAAGTTGCCCAGAACCCGTATAGCTACCCCACTCCTGTAGGTTAAGCTTTTTGAATTATGACAATCTAACGCAAGGGTCGGCAGGATGCATCACATACACTCACGTGCCTATTTAGATTGTCTACTTGCTGAGAGAACGTTTCAGAAGCTAATGACTTTTCTATAATGCACATAATGGCTAAAGTTATTGCAAATGGGCTCTATTATCACGTCCTCAAAGATTTACGATGAGGTAGCAGTCAAAATAAAACACAGGATTGCAAAATTTATTAAGCGCAAAGTTAATTAAAATTTTAAAGTCTATATTATTTAATTAGGAAAAACTATTAACATGCGTTCATCTGCTGTCAGTCTCCCTACGATTGAGTTATTATGGCCGGCCCTCAAGCAGTCACAAATACATAAGAATAATCTCATTAAAAACCCTATGCATACTTATTAATCGCCAGTGCAAAAGTCGACGTGCGCACTCTACGTTCAAAAAACGCAACTGTTTGGTCTTTTTAAGAATAGGTGCGCGAACGAAGCCACCCGCGTTTAGCGCGGCAATATATCCCTGTCCAGTGGACCTCCCTTCGCGTTATAAATATTCATAGTTATGAGACGCGCGTGTATAATACCATCACATGAGCGCATATAGAACGGTTAGTTATAATAAATGCCTCAGTGAATATTATCCACACCAATCCGGATATTCACTGGCTGATTGATATCTAGATAATTTCCTGTCTATTATCCCTGGATATCTCGTCCGATCACGGCGATCGTCTGAGCGAAATTTTCGATTATGACATTAACCTCCGTTTCGAACGTATTTTTACCACAAAAAGAAAACATACTGGGCGCCATAATAATAAAAGCGAATTGCTCGAAACAATAATTATTGTGCAGTAGGACGGCGAAAAGTTCTTCAAATTTATTTTTAAATTGATATTTTGGACTAAATTGGTAGAGAGATCTTTCATTATCGGACCGAAACGTGAATTTAATTTTTATTGTTATTGCCGATCGTACACCCTACGCAAATTAAGGGTATTTATTGGGCGGCAATCAGTAGCTGCTTTATAATGTTCTCGGAAACATGTTGGTGTAAAATTGATATTCAGAAGCAAACTAACCTAAACTGGTCTTTAGTCAAAAATTAATCATCACATGTAGCGCTTGGAAGGCTTCCGGAAAAACTAAAAGGTCCATCAAATGTAAACATATTCTAATATAAAAATTTGAAGAAGGCAACAGTCCTCAACTGTTCATTGCAAATGGTTTATTTTGATGCTTAAACAGTGGTTTTATTTGAGAAATTTGAGTCCTAAGAGCTTGTTTTATTAGATGCACCGTACTATGGCTAATATATTAAGCAAATTCAGTGTAGATATTGTTTTTCCGTCTCTGCTACTTTTTTTTGGGCCCCCTAGTTTAGACTTAACGTTACGCTGACAGTTTTTCGTTTTTTCTTTAACATAATGTTAATTTTGCTCTGCGAACAAGCGACTGCTTAGGTAATTTCACGTTGAGTTTTTGCTGAACTGAGTTTTACTAAAGTTGATATAAAACCACAGTCTAACGTCTTCAATCTATACTCTTTCCCACATTCTTATGAAAAATTATCAACTTTTACTAAATATTAATAGCCTAGCATACCGGAGCCGAAAAAGCGTATACTATCGCCTATAAAGATGAACAACAATGGCCCCAGATAGGAGCCATTAAGTACACACTATGTCGTTGTGAATTATGTAAGCACCACAATCACTGACTTAAGATGGTGGTGATGCAAATATTGGGTCCAAAACAACTCATTTCATGGATACTTCTATTCCTCACGATTGACTTATGATTGGGTTTTCAATATTTCACACCGACCACCCCCTATCTCGAAATTTTGTTCTAAATTCCGTCTCGAATTTTTTAATTCTGCTTGAAACTGTACCTCAAATAGTTCGCTAGCTGGTAATACAGAAGTGTTTCCAGAAATTTCCCAAGAATTCCAAATTCACCATGCTGCTGAAGTGGGATGCCAAATTTCTTATGAGGTCTTCCATATAGTATTTGTACCGTGGGACAAACCGTCAACAGTGTTCCTAAAATTAGCAAACCTTAATAGTTATTCATGTTAACGATTATACGGTGTACCGGACATTCTAAATCAAAAGGAAGTCATCCAAAGTCCACACAAAATAGTATTACTCGATTCTTTTAGCTGTAGAATGCCGCCTATCATAAAATGCAAATTATTTCCTAGTCTTAACAAAACTGTGATTCCCTCTACTTATTTTGGGAGTAATAAAGTATTGATATATAAATTTTTTTTTAATGAGATGCACGAAATAGGATTGAATTGCTTTGGTTTCTAAATAATTTAGGAGTGATTCCCTCCCTCAAATTGATTTTCAATATACGAAAATTATATCTAGGAATAAACAAATAAATACTGTGTGATCATGATGGGGTATAAATACCTTCTATTTCTGAATCTCACTATACATCCCAAAAACGCTTTCCGATTTTGTTGATTGTATTGATCGGTTGTAGCTGCAATTAAGGGCCATTTATTTTAAGAATGGGCCGTCGTCTTGTGAATTTTTTAAACATTCCCGAAACTTGGCGGAATCGCATTTTTATTGCTCAAAGTGAGGCAATGAAAAAGTACACGCAGACACGGCGCTGTAGATATTTGAGGACGAGTGAAACGGCGTCACCATGTTGCACTTAATTGGCAATCTTTCGGAGGACGGACCACCGTGCTGGGGATTGTTTTTCGTAAATTTATTATATAAATGACATCTACTACGGCGTCGGGTTAGATTGTCACCGGACGGACGGTTGATTTGAAATATATACGGGGCCCACCCGCGAAATGGATGTAGGACAAGCCGAGTGGGCAATCGATGCGTTTAAATTTTAAATTCGCACATTATTCCGAACTTGAAGAGACAGATACAAATAGTTTTTCTTGACTTTCGTTTTTTTTTCTTCAAGATTTATTGTATCGACTAGTGCTTTTGCGAAGAAAATATTTATGGACACAAAACCTGTACAAACATCAATAGAGTAAAACTACAAACGCTTGCGCTACTATTTGGATCGGATCGATAATACTCCTTGGCAAACGCAATTCCAATTTTTTTTTTTGAAATATGATACAACTTGTCTTGCTGAGACAATAAATATTTTCTTTGCGTGGATTTGATACATCATGTGAAAGTTATCCTCAGTAAGGAACCTGTTTATGTAACCAATAACCTAAGCTATTCGTTCAACAATTATAACCTGTTTAAAAATTAAACTCACATCCAAAGAAAAAATATTTAACTGAATCTGCCCGCTAGATCGTTGAGTTTGAATCTTTTTAATCCAGGTATTTCGTTATTTTTTTCCATACTTTTTTAATATATTGGATTGGCAACTATTTTTCGTGCTATACTTTGCACTTTTGTCTTTAACTTTCTGTTTAATTGGAGATAATTTCAATAATGGAGTTTGGCACATACGAATATAAAAATCATTTGGTATTATCTCATGAAACTAGTATAAATGTAATGATCAACGTAGATACGCTGGTGTTACCGCTACGGCATGTCGAATATTTCCTTTCAGTGTGTTAGTAATTCTTAACTTTTTAGTAATTACAAAGAATAAGAAAGGTGACAAAATCTCCAGCAGTTACGTTACCAAACAACTTTTTCAGTCCTAAGTCCGTTTAGTACGATACGTATCTAGTAATTAATACAATGACAACAGAATAACCAACAGACAAGCGGTTTCAAATTCTTCTTATTGAAAATAAAGTAGATAAACAGAACATGTAGAAAAGAGAAGAAGACATAAAATGGTTCTCTGCTTACCGTGGAACTGTAAAACTTTGAGCCGAATTACAAAGGAAGTTATCGGTGCCAGGAATGGGTCTAGGTAAATTATGCGAATTACAATTGTTCGAATGCAATTGTTCGGATATACCTACTTCTTCGAAAAGACATTTATTCGAAAACAGTTATTCGATGTAATCAATTGTTCGAATTCAACTGTTTGGAAATAATTTCTCCAAAGAAAATAAGGTGAATTAGTTTTGCAAAATTCTTAATTTATTTCTAATATTTTAACGTAATTAGGGTCGGGCAATATAGGAAATATAGGCAATATAGGAAAAATTGATAATCGAACACCGCTAGTTAGCACAGGAAGCTATTACTTAATATTTAGTATTTGTTGCATTTTGAAATTTCTGACTATCTAAATAATCTGTCCCGTTTAGAGAATTGTCAATGGTCAAGAGTCAGTTTCTTATCGGCTGTCTAGTGAAAGGCAACTAAGAAGCTGGTGTTAGAAGGATTTCCGTTTGCCAATGATAAATAAAATGAAAGAAGAACTTATTGGCAATGTCTTTTTAACTTGATTTTTATAGATGCTGCATAGTAATTAGTTTCGTATTTGCCAATAAATGCATCAATTATGAACGCTGGTCACAAAACCAATAACTTACCTTCAAATAACAATTATTTTACCAGCTAGTAATGCTTTCAAACAAATGGTACTTCCGAATGTTTCTTCTTCGAAATAATAGTGGTTTGGAATAATTGTTTTCGGGCAATTATATTCGAACAATTGTTTTTTCGGATGAACGATGCTTTCGAACAAATGTTTCGAATAATTGCTTACGAAGAATTTACCGGCATTGGGCAGGAATATATGGTATAGCGTGTTTAAAATGGTTGAAATTTACTTGAGTTACATACATATAGGCCTTGAATATTTCAATTTTGAAACCAATAAAGTCGATTAATGGAATATAATTCCTAAGTGAATTAACATTGTTAATGATAATACTATTAATGGAAGGTTGTTCCCACTCGCTCAATGTGTGTTTTTAATATTTTTAGTACAAGCCGATTTATAAACTATGGCAATAACTAGAGACAGGAATATATACCGCGATCTGTCACAAGTGACCTTTGTTAAAAAAAACATTGACTTTGGCTGAAATATTTGTTTGACAGATGACTTCAAACGATGATATCTAGATTTGGCGTCAGAGGCGCGTTTGACTTCAAACACGGGTACTTATCAATCATCGCTAGTAAATATGAAATGGAACATATCTATTTAATTTTGTTTTTATTGATTGCTTGTTTGGTTTACAACAATTATGTGTGGAATATGAAGTTGGGCTAAATGGCCGCCTCTAGTTTGCTATAAATGCGTGCTCTTTTAACAAAATTCTTCAAAATATTCTCACACACTTGTCATGTCATTTCAGCAATTTTATTCGAAACATTATCTCTTGGAATCGGATTTGTCACTCTGTTGCCTGTTGCCAGGAGAGCAACCTCACAGAATACAGTCGGGAATAATCAAGGGAGCGAAGACACCAGTGCAGATATCACCAATTTTTAACATTATGCGGTCGGAAAAATTTCTTGTAACATTTTAATCAAAATTTATAGTTCTAAAATGCTCCAAAATCACACTTCTGCGAATAATAGTTGCATTTTGCAACTGCTAGTAAATGGAAGAGATGATAATGAACATTAGAAGAAACGCAATTCAATTTCCATCATAATCGGAAAGAAAGGAAAACCTAAGAAACTAAATTTCCATTTCTTTTCAAATATATTTCATGGAATTACGTTGAGTGACATAACTATTATGAATATATTTGTAAACAAAAGAAACAAATACAATGCGTTTTATTAATTTTACACAGCTGCCTGTAATAAAAGTGCACGAAATATATTACGGACAATATATTACCATCCATAAAAATCGCCACATGTCCACCGGTAAATAAATGACAATTCAACGATTCCGTTACAATCATATGTTCCGTATACCTACCGAATCTTGTAGTCATTAATTAGTGACAGCGCAATACCAACCGAATTGAGTGAAAATCGGTAAAGTCGCGGCAAGTAACTAATGAAGTTCATTTGTATGGGCAACGTGCGCTATATCAATATGGATATGAACATTTGAAAGACAAAGAAAGTCATCAGTATTTGTGACAAGGTAACTAAGACTGTTCGGTGATGCAAGATGAATTTACGAGTATTTAATTCAGTACGAGGATAAGCCATATTCGCATAAATTCGTTGTACTTTATTTGCCGTTGCTCTTTATAAAGACATTCAAATGTATGTGGCTTTTAATGTCGACAGCCCGTTGGTACCCATATAACTCAATCATAGTCGGTTTTCGCGATTCTTTCGCGAAGGTAACAATACTTATGGCATTCTGAACGTTGCGGCTGAATGCGTATCGTACACAATTCAATCGAATATCATAATTTCCAATGTTCAATTGACGTGTACAGGGATAGTCAAGCTCGATACACATAATAGATAAATATACATGTTTTGCGGTGGAAATACGATAACATAAGATAGACACCGAGTGCTGCTATTTTCGTGACAAAATCATGAAATTAAATACATAAAACACTCCATATTTGTCTTGAATACAAACAGCGGCACATGAACTTTGGGAGTTCATGGATGATATCAATTTTATTGAGTTAAGTTGTGTTGAAAAATGGCATGGCTGTTTTTAACGGTGTCTACAAGAACTTTTTAGGCGATCATAAGGCATAGGACTATCGCGAAATTATGTATGAAAACTTGAGATCATATCATCGTATGTAACATATTACTGAAACTTCATTTCTTGAACAACACTGGTCAACAAAATTCAGATTTATTTTGTCCCATCAAAATAAATCTGAAATTTTGTTGTTAAAGTGGGTGAACTTGGTAGTACTTTTTACACTTATTTCCTATCTGTTTTCAGAATTTTTCTATGAGGCAGGATTTCAGAGTGACAAAGCAATGAAATTTTGTGAAACTATGTATTATAATATGTGTATAAATCATGAAAAAATGACGTACAGAGTGATATATTTACTTGGAAAATGTGCTGACAGGTATATGACTTTCGGCTGTACTTTGCATCAGAAACATCTTTCTTCAGCGTCCAGCAATAGTCTGCCAACATAGCAGGAGTCACATGCCTTGGTATCATCAGCACTTTCATCGTCGCTTAGTGTAATGTTTTGTGGAGGTTTAGGCACAGATAATTCCCGACTGTGAGGTACTGGTTTCAGTGCAGATGGAATATTAGGATATTTTACAGTATGTTTGGATTCAGAAGTCATACCACTTATATTTGTTAGGCAAAAATATCAATCGGTAATATGATCAGATGGTTTACTCCAAGTAGACATGTTCTCTTATGCTACATATCTATGCATGCATATTTTAGGTGAATAAGCGAATATCCTGGAACATAAAAACTAAGGGTGATGGAGAAATGCTGAAAACGTAATTGATTTCAGCATGCAAAAGTATATGGGAATCAGGCATTTTTGTGCTTGGGACAAAAATCTTGTTAACCAGTGGACCATTTGGACTTCTTTTCGGATAAGCTTGGCGCCGCTAGAGACGAGAATGCTAAACGTTTTCACAGAGATATTTTCAGGCAAAGTTTCGCAAGAAATCGGGCAGGAAATATTTTAGTTATGTTGTCAAAACATTTATATATTTACTGTTATGGTTTTTATTTCTTGCATTTTTTTTACAAGCAATTGAAATAAATTGGATAATCTTAGGTTTTCGGGATTTTACCGGAGTCCCGGAAAAACTAAGATCGATAGGCAAAAACCATTTCGATAAATTCAGAGTGAAAAATCCTATTCGGATCAGTTCGTTCGTGTGACAGAAAAAGACATTTATTTTGTTAATGAGTATAATCAATATTCTGATCCCTTTTATGAATAACTATTGTTACTAATTTTGATTTTGTATCTACATTGTTGTTACATATTGCTTGAAGTATATTTTTTTTTATAGTTTTAGTAGATGTTTAAGATGGAAATTTGTATTTAAATAATTATCCTGTTTATGGAATATTGTCCCTGTTTGTCATTAAAGTATATTAGACGTAATAATAATCATAAAGATTATTTATTGTCATTTGTACCTGCCCAATAGGTATAAGACAGGTCATTAATATTACTAACTTACAGAACTAACAATAAGTAAAGTGGAAAAATCGTTTTTTTCTTATACGGAAACGATAAGACGAAACAAAAATTGAATTTTCCCAATGATTTTGTATCGAGGAGGCTTCTTTTTTTCGTATCTCCGTCCATAAGTATACTTACTTGCTATGTAAGTAGGTACATCTAATTTGGTTTACTTCAAAATAAAAAAAAGTTAACCATCATATACCATTTATTGTTAACACATACATATACTCATTTGTTGTTATCCATACTAGATATTTAAGCCCTCAATGTTTCCAGCACGGAAAATCAATTCCACCGCTACTTGTGCTCCGGAAAAATTTCATTTATGCAGCGTTCTTAAACCCTTCTGTTGTCCTGTTACCGCTCCCGGAAACGGATGCTTTTCTTGTGGTCCGTAAATATTTCTAATTCTTTCTTTAAAAAAAATTCTTCCTAACCTTGTACCATTCAAAACTTATCCACGCAGAGCTTCAGACATTTTCTTACCTGTGTCATATTGTTATCACCTATTAAAGTATCGTGGAGAAAACTGGAAAAGTTTGTTATACCGTCCAACTTATATTTTCCTGGTAGAAATTCCCTGAAAATAGAGCTTTTGCACGAAAATTTCCCGAATAGAAACGATCACGGGAATAGGTTTTCCTGGAAAAGCTGGACGCTTTTTATTCGTCAAAGAGGAGAAAGTAAAATTCACCCCTTTAGAGATATGCCAGCCTGTTCGGTATTCTTCAGAACTTTCTCCGTGAAAATTTCTGACGTGATATACACGACTATCATGTACGTGTGCATGTATGAAAAGAAGCTAGGAAAAGAAACTAGATTTATAGAAAAGGAAGCTTTAAGAAAGTTAAATTTAGATATAAGGAAATTTAACTCCACCGTAAGTTGCGTTCCTAATACTGCGGCGTTAATTTTAGAGAAAAGTATGGCCTGCACATCCAGATTATATATACGGGATATAAGTTTTCTCCAAAAACTTATATTTATAATTTGTTTCTGGATGCATAATCAACAATGGAATAAGTTTTTTTTTGAAAAGTGGGAACACCGTAGTAGTCCAATAAAGAAATCAGAAATAAAATATAAACGCCATCCAAACATGGTACTAAATTAAATCGTATGACCGGAGTAAAACATTCGGTTTTATGTTTGTATTGTATTGGGACAAAACACCAGAGTCGATTACTTTTATTGCCCTCAAAATTTATATATTGCATTTCATTGATACCACAATAAAATACGCAACTTTAAACGAAACAATAAAAGCTGAACATGCCACAAAAATGCTGGTTTCCTTTTTGGTACCCTATTACCAACGTAGGCCTTGCATTATTCACAAAACAATTTCCATCTGCGACCATATCTGTACGATTTTATTGCGTGTAATTTGATACAATTATATAATATAAACAACGCTGCGGTTAATTTATGATTATGTATTAACGGTGTTGTCACTGTCTGAGCTAAGCGCTGTCAGGTCGGAGGTCAATTCGTGCTCTGTCCACACTGTTCAATCCAATTACCAAGCAGTTAAATGGGCCTCCCAGTAAGGAAGGATGTTTAACTGTATCACTGCGTTTACATGCTTGCAGGAGAGAGAACACTTATTTAGATATATGGAAGTTCTTGTTGTATCTACTTTTTCTACTACGACCATGTAATATGCGATTTAGTTAAGCTTCTAGATTTATCAAGCAATGTGCAGCATTTACTAAGTTATGTGAGCTGCCATATTTGGTTAAGAACCTACAAACGTTTATAGAGTAGGCACACTTTTTAAAATTGCTGATACTATCTCCACAACCATTATTCAATTAAGATATAACCTGAAGAAACAGGAATTCAGACACAAATTGAAACTAAATTATTGTATATTCACAAATATCAATATTATGCTTGTATAATGACATAAATATACATTATATAAATAATTACAGATTGCTTTCAACAATTACTATTAGTCAGGTCTCAAGCACTGCAAGTACAAGTAATAGATAATTAGCTGTGTTCTTTCAAGTACTTTCTGATGCGTTTATGAAACCAGTTCATGGATTTATAAATGCCCATACCCCTTCATGTACTGATACATGAACTTGTCGAAAATAAATGTCTGCTGGAACGGATTTTATTTGTTAATGTAGTACACAAGAGGCCCCGCAGGTGGCGTTACACAATCGGTTAGGATTCTCTGTAGGTGATGTACCAGACATAACTCATACAAAAGAAATCAGAAATTTAGAAGTCCAAAATATACCAATGTAATACAACGTTTTTTAAACGTTTTGATTACTATATTAATGGGATATCAAAACTTAGGAAATAATTTTCTACTTCTTCTTCTTCTGAAAGCTTTTCTTTATTAATCTTTTAAATAAATATATTTACTTATAAGATATAAAATAAAAATAAGAAAACTCTGCATATATTTAAAACACATTCTTATAAATTAAAAAAAAAAACAAAAGCAACTATAGTAATAAACTGTATCTCTTTCTTCATATAAATCCAATAATAATTTTGATGGTACTGTTTGTCCTTTGTATTTGCACTCCTGATTCCTTCGTGCCTATGCATCTGACATATTTGCAACTAACATAACATATGAATTACTTTGAGTCAGGTATTTGCAAACATTTACTCTGCCATTACTAGCAATAGAACGATTTGTGACCGTTCCCCTTTTCGTGCGTTTCACAAAAATTTCCCCGGGCGTTCAGTTTATAGATGGGAAGTGAATGTGCTTTTGATTTCTCTTTTCGTGGGTCAATTCTATATTTTACAGGAAAGCTATTTTTTGGGGCAAATCTCGCATACCAATACAAAAAGAAAACTGGAAAAACTTTACGCCGAGTGAAGAGTGTTACAAAAGTCAGCCAAGAGAAAGGGTGAAAGTGCAAAACAAAAAGAATAAATATTTGTGGAAAAGATGGGCGATTTATTTGATATGTCCCATGCAAACGCCCTTGAGCTAATAACAATTGAAGAGGAGTTTTTGATCAGTCAAAAGCAAAAAGGCCCTGCGGGGTTTATGTATGGCATCGTTTAAATAGATGGGGGGCTATAATCCCAAGAGGAAGTACTACTAGCCCTGAAAGACCCTAGTCCAGCACATCCAAAAAGAATAAAATTTTTCGGAAAAACTAACATTGTAACACCAAAAATAATAGTTGCGTTTGATGCCTGTAGGACAAGCCTGCACATATACCATATCTATTTAGTAATTCGCATGTTTTCGCACCCACACTTAAATAATATAAACATCTGAACGGTAACGGTTTTTTTTTTGTTTATCGTTTCAATGTTACACAGCGGCTGCGGACTCCAAGTGCAGATTCGTTCGTTTGTCGGAGTATACCGTATACCGTACAGCGCTTGGAATGGTATCGGTTCAAACTGCTGACTCCTTCCTTTGAGTTTCAAATGCTGAGTTGTCTCTTTGTACCGGTCGGAGCGACACATCTCTACCTCACAGTTTTAACACAGATTATCTAAACGTACACCACAACGTAAACACTATTTTTCCTAAATGAACAAATTCATACCGAAAAAGACAAGATTAAAGCACAGACGATAATTTAGAGTCGAGCTAGTATTGAATCCGCAGTGTGATGATCTCATCTATGTTAATACATATATCCGAATACAACTCGTATCAGTTTACCGATGATACAACTTTAGTTAAGTGGGCGGAAGATCTGCCCAATGTTTTCCATAAAACTACAGCCGTTATCCATTGAATTGCTAATTGGTGCGACTACAATAAAATGACTTTAAAGCTGTAATAAAGCAGAGGTTGTTCCTTTTTCATCGTTTCTAGAATCAAAATCGTAAAATCTGATAGTAAATCCATGTGTCCAAGGGGAATCATATCTTTTTGTTTGGTTGCTCGTTGGCGTTTTGAATCTTTAATTCAAGCAAACATATAAAAATCAGATCTTTTACCTGTAATTCAAATAAATTTCAAGTTGTTTTATTCTGTCAAAGTAACTTTAAACAATTAACATTTTATCTAAAAAGATAAATCTAGTTCAGATTTCTCATTGCCATAGATGCACGTGCAGGAATTGTAGAGCAATTTTAATGCAAAAGGTACCCTTTCTAAACGTGGCAACAGCTTCTACGGCCATAAAACTGTGTTCGTCAATCCCCCGACGTGATTAAATCGAGCGTGAATCTTTTAAATTACAAACAATTCCCCTAATTAAGGTTAATCCCAATGGCATTTCCAATTGTTGGACGACGCGTCCGGCGTCTGCGAGCGTATCGCCTTTCGCCGCCGAGAGGCGGCCCCTCGATTAAACGGGGCATTAGTATTCGAGGCATCGAGACCCTGGATACCACTAACAGAACATCGGACAACAACGGTAGCCGCAATTAACCACCTCCTCACATCACAATGCCGGCGTGCACTGCACTCGGGAGACCTCACACACACAACCACACTCCAACCCATTCACTCCCTTTTACATGGGTCGAAATACAGACTACGGACAAAAAATAGTGACCCTTCCCTCCAAATTTTGCAATCCTTAAACAGAGCCCAACAACGAATAGGAAAATAATCTGGAGTAAAAGTGTTCTGGATACATTATCTATTACATCATTTGTCAATTATGATGAAATTTAAAACATGGTAAAGTAATATTTATTGGTACGATCCTATTTAGTCCGCCACACTATTTTCTAATATTTAGTTTTCTATTAAGAAAGGCCAAGAAACTGACAATTTTTCCAGACCTATTTTTGCAAATTACTTACTTAAACGTAAGTAAATAAATTTACTAAAATTTTATTTGAGAATAAACGGCAAAAATTGAATAACTTTACCAGCTTTTTTGATCTACCGCTATTAGTTGTTTTCCTGAAACTTTAACTCATCTTTTAATTGCGAATACAACCACATCAAAAATTAGTTAAGGATATTATCTTCGTCCGCATTTTGGATCTATTGCTATTTTTTGTTTTTTCTAGACAAAAAAAATACTTTATTAACATTTCTTGTAGTTGCGAATTCAACGTTAAAAACATAGTTAAGTTGTAGTTATGATCTACTAAATGAAAAGACATTATAAAATTAGGTGTATTATTTGCGTTAAGCATTATTTTATTTAAATATATATCTAACTACAATATACAATACATGTTTGTGTTAAAACGTTTTGTTGCAAGTAAAATTGTTTCTGATTTTAAAGAATGAAGTTCGTAATTTAAATAGAATTTATTAGTATAAATTTGTAAGAACATATACAGGCCGCCCATTTTATATCTCCGTATGTGGGTAACTTTCTTAATATTAAAGATACAGAATCGGTTAAACAAACTAAGTTGCTCAGAAGATAACGTAATAGTCGATCTGGTGTCACGTTTGTTATCCAGTGTAAAGTTTGTAAGGTATTTAAGAAAAATTGAAAACTTCAACGTCAAATATGTTCACAACCGCTAAAGATAAAATAAAGGTAAAAACTGCTTCTAGTATAGTCTTTTATATAGAATCTAATAATGTGATTCAAAAATCAATGGCCCTCTTTATTTTGGAGATATAATTATATTTTTTTATATGGAAGTCATAGTTTGGCCATGGTGTCATTAAAAAGTTTGTTTTTTTTCTGATTTTATTGATATAACATTAGGGTATTACTATCTCTTTTAGATTTTGATTTGTTGTAAAATAAACATTATTATTTCTATTAATTCATAAGTGGCCTTTGACTAATAAACACGGCAAACAAACACATGTAGTTGTCAAAAATTAAAGGCTGAGCAAGTTAGATCAGTATCAAATACGTCCTTTTGGTAGTTTATTTCAACAAATTCAGAAAATGTAAAAAAATGATATGCTTTTTTGTTATTATGTTACAATCGAAATAGCTTTGAAGCTAGTGAAATGTATCACCAACGCTACATGGAAAGGAGGCAGCCTGATAAGAGGTTATTTTTTAAGCTGGAAAATCATTTAATTAAATACGGAGCCTTTAGTAAACCATGTATTGCAGAAAAGAAGTTTAAACCGGTAGACGAGGCAAGTGTTTTAGCGCATGCAAATTATAAACCAAAAACAGCCACACCTGAGATTTCTGACGAATGCAAAGTTTGAACAGAAAAAGCTCACCTAATATTTAAATAAAATAAATACAAGTCTTTTAAATGCAGCATTAGTCAGATATGCTCAAGACCATGAAAGAAGATTATTATTTGTTAGATGGTTCTTGCGAGAAACACATAATAAGTTTTCGAGTCAACGGATGTACGGATGAAACAAAATTCACAAATAATGGCACATTTAATCGAAACAACAATATTTATTGGTCTCAAAATAATCCTCACCTTACTACCAAAAGGACGTGCAGTTCACAGTGCAGTTCACAGTTCTAAAATTTTGTGAAGTGATTGTAACTAAAGTAATAACAATGCAACCGCACGGTGGTCGAATAAGGTTACGTTATGCCCAACGTTACACTAATGGTCGGCCTAACAAGTAGAGATTCGACCACAAGATGTACTTAAACTCACCATTCAGATGGATCGGCGTTCTCGTATAAGTAGATGGAATGGAAAATATTTCGATAAAAATCTCTTAATTAGACGTGGAATGCAAGAGTAGGGTCTTCGTTCCGCTTTATAGTAGTTAATTTCGGTTACTACCTAAAGTTAATAATCATATTTTGTTGGTTGTAAGTAAGATGTTAAGTGTACGAGCAGAATAATGTTTATACGTGTACAAGTATCTTCCGTCACCGCATTTTTAGTTTGTATAAAATAAGGTCTGTCAGAAAAAGAGCCTTGATAACACCGGGGATTGTATATTTATATAATGTCACTCCACAAAAACAGATTTTCCTTTCAAAATTTCCAATACTAACCTTATATATATTTATATACCTACGAAGTTTCAATACGACATATATTGTTAAATCAAATGGTTATCTTAAAGTAAGATAAAAACGAAATTCTTATTAAGACTCAGGTCTGTGACTCTTTCTAGTACACATGAATGGTATTCGAGATAAAATTTCTACGAAGTACACCTTTAGAGTCGTAAAGATATGAATAACATAAGTAGTTATCTCAAACGTAATGATTAACGCTGACAATCGTAGATTAGATTTTTTAATATTCTCTTATTGGCTATTATCGAACTGAAAAGGCTCTTAAGGTCAAGAACACAAAATAAAATAAAAAAAACTATTCAGTGAAGTACTTTACATATTATTTAACTCTTTGAATTGATATGTAACGTATGACAGGTTGCAATTTGGAGTAAAGATAAGATCATAAATCTTTAATTATGGTTATGTCAGCGTTGACAAGTTTGTTAATAAAGGACGGTAAGATCGGCGTACGGAGAAAAAATGATCTGGAAAAACTGTTACAATTTACCCGGGAGGCATACTTAGTGCTTTATTGCACAATGTTACATTTTCAAAGCTAGCCGGGATAATAGCCGTTCAAATTTATATTACCGTCCATCATTATGATTCTATAATAAATGATGCATGCCCTAGGTAGTAGCAAACGATGTATGTACTTATACAAAGTGATGTATTTACATAATTAAATCATACTATTTTTCTTTACAGGCAGTTGTTGTAATCACTATGTAGCTGTGTATTCCATGTACATTCATAAGCAGTAGATATTTAATGAACAAAAACATACTTTAAGATTTTTTGATGCGTAAGTCATTTCCTTCTTCCCTGCATTGTAAAGAATAAATTCATTTACTTCTTATTTAGTGATGCAATGTCACGACAGTGGATCGGTTACGCAAGCCACATGATTGCATATATAGGAAAAAATGTGACCGAAGTCTGACAAGCGTAATCTTAATAAGCACGTATGCAAATAAGATTTTTTCCCGACCAAACAATCAACTTAATCATTTCACAGGAAGTGATTCGTTAATAAAAGTTTTTGTACATTCGATCGCCAGAAATAATTAGTTTTTTGTTAATTACTAAATTAGTGAATGTTTCGTGTTTATCTCGTTTGAAGCTATACGCGTCTTCCTGTTTGTTTCGTAGAAAAAACTTCGAGATGATAAATAAAAATTGTTAGCTTACGACATCGAAAACCATGTTGTGGATATAAATTTGTAATGTGATTATTACATATATTTAGGTAGACATGCGATTATGTGCATAATATATATGTGTATTTAACATTTTAAACCTGAATGATTAAGTAATAAAGGTACATCTTGTGGTTTACTTGAATACCCTTTTGGTCTGCAAATGCATCCTGTTCTAGTAGACAAGTGAGAAATTTTCTCTACACAACCCTCCTACTAGATCAGCTCACCAAGAAATATTATTGGAGACGATGAGTATAATGGAAAATAATTTAACAACATATTTTGAGTCCTTTTTACTTTATGACGCCTACTATACCAAATACAGATATCATACAAATATTGACTTCGACGACTATTTATCGGTAATAAAATGGTAGAAATGTTGTCATCCATCGGCTGAAAATGCTCAAGGATAGCATTGCATTATGCACTGAAAATAGTCCTGGTAAAATCACAAAGACTTTACTATGTATGTATGTAAATTTTACAAAGTCCATTAGGCATTTTAGCTTTCACTTCTTCGGTGTAACAAAATTACAGGTAACTTCTAAAAATACCTGTGAATGAGAATTACACATTAGAAAATGTAAAATAAATACTTTATTGGTACTGTATTTTTAATAAATTTATTAATCTTACTGTACATATTGACAAATTTACAATAGGAATGTGAAATCACAACTATCTAGTATGTCTCGTCCAATCAGAATGCATCAAAATAGTTGCACGTGTTCATTGGTTGTTCCCCTCGCAATGACTCATAATCCCAAGCGGTGTCGAAATATATGTGTTTCTTTGCTGTTGTTTGTAATTCGTGGAAATATAAGAAAAGGTAAGTAATTTTGTACATTATATTGTCACTATTGTACTCATGGACACGTTCAATTCTTCATTTTGTGATATTAACTTCAAATCATTGCCGGAATATCATGATCATCAACGTTTTTGTCGTTACACCGGAGACGCTATAGTTAAATGTGTTTATCCATGATGCAAACTTGCAATAAGTGTATTTTGCACATTAAAGAAAACCATGTGAGAAAATTGAAAACAATGTTGTCTCCTAATATTAATCGTTGTAATGTCAAGGAATGCTTTAATAAAACTAAAGATACAAAACGATTTTATTGCCTGTCTACAACCATGTTAAAAATGGTACTACATTAATATGGCCTTTTAATGAAACATGTAGATGTGTAGTAGAATTTAATAAGGTATCTTTACTGCAACAGCACATACTCACAGAAAAGTTAAACGTGCCCAGTCGGTACAGATTTTAGAGGAGTCTTTATAAGAAACATCCCTAAATTTGTATGACTACGTTACCTACGTTAAAACCTACTCACCGTGTATTTTGGAAATCAGTAAGTATTAAAAGATTAAGTAAAATATTAAATATGTGCTAACTTATAAATTTTCAGTAAAAGCAAGAGAACGGCGATTCCTCATATATACGGAACAGGAAAAGGTCACACAAACAAATTCAAGTTTGGACGCAATCAATATTACTTTTGCGTATTATTTATATTTAATTTAGAATATCCTAAGGAAGTTTCCACAGTGCTAGAAATGCTACAACGATATTCTTTAAAAGTTCATCCAGATAAGGGCAGCAGATCCAAAGTAATTTAATAACGAAAATTATTTCATTAGTAAATAAATTAAAAGGTAAAAGGAGACGTAACGTTGAGTTATCTTTGAATTGAAATATAACCTTGTATATTACATTCAAGTAAAAACATTATGTAAACATACTACTTCTGTGTAAATTTTATCTGTATTTTCTAACTAAAATTTACAGCTAGGCCAGTAAACATGCTCACTGTTTATGTAATTTTGCATTGTGATTTTACATACCTCTTCAAGTAGCATCGTCACGTGTTATATGTGATTTTGCAAATTGTTTGTAAAATTTGGAACAGCATGTGAAATTTACAGGATTATTGCTGGTCGTAGCTCCAGAGCCATGAGTATGTAAAATCACATCAAAACTTTTTTCAGTGAGGTGGCGCCATTACGTGCAAACATATTTGAGACATTTGGAACAAGGTGTAATAAAAATATTATCTGAATTATATGATATACGGCAGGGAGCTTTACTGCCACCGTGAAATCATGGCATGAATGCTCTGCTGGGCGCTAGATGACTCTTTGGTTTTACGAAAGTCATAATCTAACGTGAAGTTAATGATACATGATTGAGCACGCTTGTGAGGGTTAGGAGCCCGAAAGGAGTGTTGAAAGTGTCTGTTTGCTATATAATCGGATGTGCTGTGTGGATCTAAAGGTACGCTTATATTTTTTGAAATATTTATATACTTCATTTTTTACATAATGTTATTGTTAAAATATTACTACTTTTACTATCAAATTGTGGGTCTGTTATGAAATGTGACTATCATTTGGGAATGCAAAGTTTCACTTGAAGAATATTTCTAGTTAAAAAACGGTTAATTCGGTTTGTAGAAGGACATTTAACTCAGAACATCTATGAGCATTACATCCGCAATGCTTTCCCAGAAATAGTATCAAATTACGGCAACAATCCCAGTGTACAACATTAATAATCAATTAGAATAGAAATTACTGAAAATATAATTATATGTATCTAAAGCCTTCACCTAGCAGGTTTCATTCCTTATGGAAGCCGTCTGCCATAAGCCTCCAAAAACACTTCAGCCCATTGGCTTTTGTATTTATCTCCCATTTTGTAACCACCCATTCCCAAATCCCTGTGACCTGTACCAATCTGTACAGATCCTTAGTCAGTTGGCCTGTATAGTCTTCTGAGTTTATTTTTGGTTTCTCAAAGATTGCCTGTCTTCTAAGGTCCAAGGCCTTGAATTCCCATAAGATGTGATATGCAGTCTCTATTGCCCGTTCACGCAGCTTGGGTCCTCAATGTGAACCCCAATTTTCTGTAAAGGTCCTTTCAGTGAGCAGTGTCCTGTCAGGAGACCTATTACTGTAGGAAGGTGATTCCTACTAAGATATAGCAGTTCGTTAGCCTACTTTACTTATGACTCCTTAATGGACTTAATGTACTTTCCCAGTATTCTTTATGTTGTTCTTGGACCTACTTTCGTATCTGCTCTCGTATGGTGTTAGGAGATGTTCTGGGCCCACGTATGAAGACGATGATCATATCTTCGCTAGCTCATCGGCCCTTTCATTGCCTACGATTCCCGAATGCCCAGACCCTCAACAAAGTAACTTTATTGCCTTCCGCGAGCACATTCAGTTCCCGTATGCATTCCCAAGCCGGTCTTGCTGTCACTTTAGGGTACCATAGTGCCCTAAGTGTGGCCTAACTTAGCAGGATAAAAATTGTCACAAAAAAAGCAGAAATTGAAAATCTCATCTTAATCTGAAACCATATATGTACATACTTTAAATGATCTTTTGTTTAAGTATGTATGTATATACATTATCCAGATATTCTATTTCTTTTTATCTGGAAGTATCATGTTGTCTTTAAATGTGCAAAATAGGCAATTGTAAATCAAAATGCATTATTAGCATTAGTTAAACTTAAATACTAATAAATGTCGTCTTTAATGTCATTCATACAATATACGTATTTAGTTTGTATGTCACATGACGAAACTAGTGATTGACCTAACGTCCAGTCTCATACGTAACGAAAAAATGAGTCATACTTTGTGCGAAAGAGCAGAAACCTGCGTTTTAATACCATAAAAAAGGTTAAAAATAACCTCTCTATATGGCATAGATAAATAAAACTCGAGGTCGTAGTTCATTAAATCACAATTATTTAAGCAACCATATACGTGATGTTATATTTGGGTCGTGTGTGCGCTATAAGGGAACTGAACTTTTATTCATTCTTCTTCGCACAACGCTTCTTGCAAACCATCATAGTTTCTGAGTCATCCATCCGATGGATTAAATAATAATCTTTTATGTAAATTTCGCCGCGTGGTATTTAATTTTCTAAGCGATGGGAGATTAGTTTAGAAACATGTTTCGAAAGTCGCAAGTTAAAGGGAATTAATTTATTTTGCTGTTCCCAGTTTTCACAGAACGGAGCATGTGAAATTTAGGTTAACGAAAACGTTACGGTACTTCTGTTATTTGTAACTTTTTTAACTGTCTCATTTAACAAAGGAGATTTGGCGTTTAATAATTGAAAATCGTGCAAATACTCATATGTCTATTATGTGTGTACATTTGAAGGAAAAAAGTATCTCGTGTTTGTACTGGATACCACGATTTTCATGTTACATGCAGTGGAGCTTTTTAGTTCCTCTTTCAAGGCATTTGCATAAGAAACCTCCTTAACTATTCTATAACAATAACGCTTGTAAATTATAAAAGACATATTCTAGCTCATTATATAACAATAAGTGACATATGTGGCAGATAGAAAAAACTTTCTAATGTCACCAATTAATTTTTACGTGCTAATATGTATATTTATTAAATATTAATAGCTTCATAATTCAAAAAAAAATTATGCAAGGAATCGTGGAAGAACAATGATAGATTCTTTTGTGTCTTTTTGTTCTAAAGAAGGACATGACTTCCAACTTCAAGTATATTGCATCTATTTAAGATAACGCAATCGCCTAGACCCAACAAAATGCAAGTACTACTGACCTTGGAATTGACCGCCTACAATGCATACACTTCATGGAACAGCCGTTTTATTATAGCTTGTGGGCCTATCTCTTTGGCTTACAAGTGTCGTTTGACCTAACAAACAATTTCCCAACAGTGTCGAAGATTTTATGCGGTTGTAAATAAAATCTTAACAGGTAAGCAACTATAGAGATGTGTATTATTAAACAATATTTTTATGTGGAGGGATTCAAATGTAGAAATGTCTAGTTCTGAGTAGGTTTCATTGACTATTTGAATATATACCATTTGCGTTGTATTTGCACAGTGATCTCAAGAACGTTCGCAACCAAATGAGAAAAATATGTGTTTCCATTGTTTTCAAGTTCTTCTTTATGGGTGCCATTTGTGTATTGTCTATAAACCAAATCAATACTTAGCAGATCCAAAGAATTTTTGGTTTAGGATAGAACGGCCTTGGATACTTGTGGACAGAGGATGTTGCAGAGGTAAGAAGTTAATGTCTACAAATCAAAAGGATATTGGTGGGACATACAAGAGAAATCATATCGCAAAAAAATGAATTTCCACAGAATATACGCAGATAACAGAGCTTCCTTAGAGAAGGCAGTTAGCATCGCCAAGAGGAACATTTTGGAAGCAGTCATTGAGGAACTGGATGCCGACTTTGTGGCAGAGGATACAGGATAGTCTAAGAAATTGTAAACACCATGTGCAATCGAGCTTTCTGGCAAAGAGCAGTTAAAAATATCTAAAACATTATATTGGTTAATGGACTTTCACCAAGTAAAGGCTAAAAGTATTCAATTATTAAAACGTTATTTCCAGCATATCCCTGGAAATCGTGGATAAGGAAGAACACAAATGTTAAGGAAAAACCGCTCCTTACTGCGGAGGAGACCGTAGTGGCAGCTTCCAAAATCAGAGGAAAGGCATTGGGACCTGATGGTGTACCTCCGGAAGTATTGAATGCCATCGTAAGCGAATTCGCGGAAACGCGTATCCGTCTCATGAACACAATATTGGGGAAGGTCATCTTCCCAAAAGAGTGGATGGGAGCGAAATTGGTATTAATGGAAAAGGATACGAATGCAGGCCAAACAGAGCAAAGAACAAACAGAGGGACAGAGAAATAACCCGGTTTACTTATATAACATAATCGCTAACTATCTGGATACATATGCATACATTATAGTAAATGGTATGGTATGGTAAATGGTCAGTGGCTGAAGGCTACAAGTTGAGTACCACAGGGGTCGGTAATAGGATCCATTTTGTGACACATTTATTATGATGGAGTACTGAGGATACCCACTGAGACGGAGTGAGTATCGTGGAGTGTGTCGACGATTTGGGGGATAGTCGTCTGCCAATAAACACTAGAGAACGTGGAGGATGAAGCGAATAGAACTTTAGAGGACGTGTAGAAGTGGTTAAATGAAAGAAAGTTGAAAATCGCACCTAAAAAGACAGAAGCGGTACTCCTGGCGATTAGTAAAACAAAGAGGATAGTTACAGTAACGGTAGAAGACATATATAAAAGTAGCCGCAAATCAATAAGATACTTAGGTATCTACATCGACACTAACATGAAGATGGCTGCTCACATCCGTAGAACTGCGGAGAAATCCACTAAACCACTGGCGGTTCTATATAGGATTATACCAAGGAGGAATGGACATCACGAGAGGAATTGTCGCCTCTTGGCGTCGGTGGCCCACTCTGTGGTCTTGTACGCAGCCCCCATTTGGATAAACGCTATGGAAAATAAACTGGATAGACCCTTCCTATTACCCGTGCAAAGAAAAGCACGGCTAAAGATCAGGGGTGCAGAAGTCTGCAATATGGACACTCCTAGTAGTAGGCAGAACCTAGCCGTTCGACCTGCTAGCCCAATCTAGGAAAGATATAGACGAGAGGATAGTAGACAGACACATAGCAAACTAAAAACCTTTAAGAGGATGTCAACGCTATGCGTCTTGGACAAAGAAGTTAATCAGAGACGCAGAAGCTTGGTATAGGAGAAAATACGGACGGGTAAACTATTACTTGATGCAGATATGAACTGGCCATGGCTGCTTACTTATATCACTTTAAGATCAGCACCACAGAGGAGTGTGGTACTGCGGCATTCGAGACACCGCCGAACATACTCTCTTTGATTATGGCATTGAGGTGGCAGGTATATAGGATGAATTTTGAAAGCAGAGTGGGAAAACTGACACCAAAGAATCTAATCCCGATAATTCTCGCTTCGGCAGTATGTAGAAGTATACTATCCATTTGGCTTAAAAAATACTAGCCGAAAAAGAGAAGGACAAAGGAGAAGGATGGATCTTGTGACATAGGGGATTTTCTTTGGCAGGTAAAATCCTGCAATGTACGCACGAAGAGAAGATATATTTGAACTATGTTCTAATTTCTCAGCACCCGCATAAAACTCGCGACATAAAAACTTAGAATCTACAAACATACCTAATTTTCCAAAGAATTGTTTTAAGAAAATAGATTTCCACAGATTTGAACGATTTCAAAGCGACTTGTTTTCTTTCAAACTAAAAATTGTATAGCCTATTCTGTTACACGTTCATTTAGTAACATTAGATGTCTGTACGATGAGCATCTTATTTTATAATCTGCAGTTTGTTCTATAACGCACGTCTCCATTTGTTCTTTATAAATACTTTTAGTGCACGTTTTTGTTTCATTGTTTTTAATCGCCTTTATATGCACCATGCATGGCAGTATAAACATTTATTAAGTTGTTGACATTAATTACATGGCATCATCATTATATACGTAGCTTTTAGTGCGTTTCCACAGATTATTGAAATAATGTTAAACAGGTGTTCACAGAAAATGGGAAAAGTAGGCAATTACTAAGGCAAGTCACGCTTGCCACCATACGTGTTCACGACATCAATAAATGATGGTGGCTTAAGGTAGTATGCATACAAATAAATTTGATTTCTGAAGCCAATGTTGACAATTGCATTTTACAGAAATATTACATTACGATTCTTGATAAAGGCTGCTAGATTTATTTGAAGAAGAATATTCAATAAATATAAAAAATTTCACATCTTTTTTCGCAAAATTATGATTTAGTACTGTTTAATTCTTATGTAAATTACTTGGAGTACTTTCAAAATTTAAGGAATACATAAGTATAAGTATGTGTTTTGAAAAAGTATTCATAAGGAATAAAAAAAATTAAACCAACTAAATTCTCCCCTAAAACATCGTATACGCTATGACGCCAATGTTGTACAAATAAATGTTCCTCTATCTCTAATATGACACGTCCGAAACCCGGAAGAAGTTTATCTTACACTGACTCTCGCCGTGGGAGCTTCGTTTTACTTCTGGGAGCTATTGACAATTACTTCTGAGACTTGAGTTTGGTTAAGGCGTATCCTGATACATATGTACGGAATGTGATATTAGTTTTAAGGCCTACACCGTAAAGGTAAAGGGGACAGTGATTATATATATTGATATGCTCACTACTGCATATTCTATCTTACTCCGAGCAGTAAGAGGAATATAAAACCAACAGCTTTCGGGCATGTTCATACTATTTCTTATTTTTGTATTGATACTAGCCTTTCACTAGCAGCACCGAACTCACTTCGAAGCTGCGTTGCACCTAGAGTACGATTTCTATGTGCCAGATGCGACAGGCCGTCTCTTGGTGTTGATGTTATTTTGTCTTTGTTGAATATTAATCATTTCCAAAGACCGATTCCGAAGTCTCCAGCAACACCTTGTTGTGATATTACAATTGACCTATGCCCCCCCCCCCTCCCCCCCTCCCAATCCGCTATAACTGACAGTTCGTGGTGTGTTTCCATTTCTGCCGATACTAAAAATTGTTTCAACATGTTAAAACAAATATGTGTATTCGGCTTATTGTTCGAAAAGGTTAACACTAGTTTATAGAAACATTTGTAGGTGTTGTATTAACTGACACTACCTTTTATTGTCAATTATATGGAATATGCGTTAATTGTTTTGACCAGTGTAGTTAAACGTTATGCACATATAACAATCGAACAAAAAGGTTCATAATTCAATCAATTGAATTGTCAATGAATACGGATACAGTGGTACCCACACACGTTTTGATCAACGGGTATACCGGTCGAAACAAGCACTTGTAATAAAACAACAACTTTCAGCAGAACGAAAGGATATCCTACGGTGGACAAGCTAATCTATGAAATTAATCTTGGCGATGTCGAATGCGAGAGATACAGACAGAAAATGAAAGAAACGCCAATGCGTGTTAGGTTCTTACTGATGTTTGAAAATCAAGATGATTTATGTATATTTAAAACCTCGATAAAGAAAACATAATGACTCAACGATTAAAGTTGTGTTTATCTTGTATGTGGTTACTTATCAATCATATATTGTAGGCGACCATTGTTTTATAAAACATTCTGTGCATACAGACAAATACAAATACACAAAAATTAATACTAACAGTAAGTTGTGAATAATTGTTTTATGTACATCTTTAGAACAGCATACATTTTTTAAGTAGTTCCAATTAAGGGCAAGAGTAATTGATACACAAAAGTGATTATAAGTTCTCGCTTGAAGCAACTTATGAAATCAGACAAAGAACAAGCTGTTTGTTTCCTAAATTATAATATGAAATGCAAAATTCCATGTAAACTTTCCTTTAAACCAGTTCCGAATTAAATGGTTATTAATATTTTCTTTAAGGTTTGAGAAGCTCATTGTTATACAGGAATTGGAACGTTCTTTTGCACACAGAAACTACACTACAAGAAATAGTTCTAGACGTGATATCTGAGGAGCAGGAAATCTGGTCAATTCGACTGATTGTGAGACGTGAGTTGTGCATATTTACTCTTGATATGATAGCAAGTAAATGAAAAAATAATACTTTAGCGTTAATTTTTAAAATAACGTTGGCGGCAATTTTTTTGCTTCTTAGTCATTCAACAAACATACACCAACACAGCCACCAGAAACACAGAAGTAAATATTTGATATTCAATAAAACGAAAATTACTTCGATGGTAGACTCTAAATTAAAATATTAGCAACAGTGTCGTAATATAAAGTCAAAATTAACTCCCACTGTGTGTAACATTAATATTAATTCTGTTATGACAGGATGACTAATTTCATACTTGAGATAGAAGATCTTAAAATTAGATAGTGTGGGTTTGGTACATATACTTATGTATCAAGCAGAACATTATTTCACTTAAGTTCTTTAAGATTTTGATCATTTTTCCTAGGGCTAGTATAGCAACGTACAACATGTTTTCTGATATTAATTAATATTACAAACAAATTTATACGTGGATTTGTATAATATTCTCTACAAATATCTTCTTTCGGTTACGTTGTTTAGAAGTTGTATCTCACTACATCATCATAAATGAAAAATTTATTCCTTATGTATTAAAGATCATGCGAACATTAAAATGAATAAAATTTCTTGTACCAATTACAATTACAAAACCATGATATTCCTACTCAAATTCTTTTCCCACGTAATTGTTGTAATTTTTATTTCCGATTTAATATTTATTAAGGTTGGTGGGCGAAACAATGCGGTTCAATGACAAATTTATAAATTACGCTCTACAATTCAATGAATTTTTGGTACTATACCCTTTGTACATTTATAAATGCAAATGGGATCTTTGTAAGTAAATTCATGTAATGAAATGAAGGTATAGTGCATTTGTTATTAATCCATAATCTGTAAGTTCACATCGAAAATTGTCCCTATGTGATAATCCCTAAACGAATTTAATGCAGGATAATAGTATATTGAATTAAATGCTTCTATATTTTATTAGCCAACGATGCTCCCTGTGTTTATTAAAATAAAAATAGTGTGTTAACAAAGCAGAGTAGCGCAGTGGAAGCGTGCTGGCCCCATAACCCAGAGGTCTGTAAATCGCAGCTACGTTGTGCTAACTTCTTTATTACGAAAATATCACATTTTCCACACATAATATACTTTTACAAATGGTGTTGCATAATCCAACGATTAAAAGTATGTAAAGAAGCAAATAAAATGGAGATTTGAAAGGTTCACTACTTATATTTTCCTGTATTATCAATTCGGCTGAAATGTCTTCAAAACTCGCTTATCCCAGAAGCTGATTATTTTAAATGCAATGATATGTTTCTTAGCATAATAAAATCTGTTCAGTTTTAAGACAATTTCTTCTAGGCTTCCTTATCCCTAAACTCGTCTACTCATAAGATATTGTCAAAATTTTGACATTTTCATGTCCTCCAATAATAATGATATACAGGTCATTAATGATAAGCGTATGATTTTATTATGGCATAAAATATAAATTCATATGTATCAAATTTCGCTAATAGAATCACCAACTTTATCCACAAAGATACCTATCCAAAAAACAATTATCCGTCAGATACGTTAACCTTTAGGAAACGCATTATTTTTTTCAAACGAACCGCTTTGTGTCTGATTATTGCATTTGACGGAAATAGGAGTTCAAAAATTGCTACACTGATAGTTTTTTTCGGCACTGGGTTACGAAAATGGCAAACAATTTTAACAATTATCAAATCTTTCTCTATAAGGCAGTGTGGATACCTAGGATCATCTAGAATCTAGATCAACCGATAAAATGCCATTACAGCCCCACGGTTTATTGTTAGAAAGGGACAGAAGCATTAAAGACGGACGTTTTCGCCTATCAGGCCCCGTCAGCTTCCATCCGAATGCTTTATTCAGTATTGTGATTCCTACAATAAAACATGAATCTGCAATGACATTTCATCGGTTAGTTGTTTTGGCAGTTTCGATGTTATCTATATTAGGTTATGGTTAAGCCGTTCTTAGGATCACTACATACGGAGCCCTTCTATGGCCACTGGCAACATGGTTCTGTGTTGCGAATTATAATAATTCTATTAAAGAGCAGAAGCCACATAGTATTCCTAAGAAACCTGAGGTAAGAAGTTTGAGTAAAATTAAATAATAATCATGTTTGAAAGTGTCGTTGCCAATGAGAAATCTACGACGGTTTTGTAGTTTAGAAAAAAGTGTTTTGTACAGAGAAATATAGTTATATTCAATTTTATAGAGGTTTGGTGCTTGGATCCCAGCGACTGACAGAACCGATTTATTCAGTAAAGATATGGCTAAAGTACGAACAAACTGTATTGTGATATTGGATTCATTTTAGAGAAGAAGCTAAATTCAAGATGCATAGGACAAATATGAAGTGTACATTTTGCATGTGTCAGATAAGAGATTTTAATATTTCAATTTTAAGGTAGATATATCATTTTTTAATAAATATAATTGTTAAATATCCTGTACCCGGCCTTCCAATAAGAATCAAGAATATGTAATGAAAATTATTACTATTTCTATTTCTCCAAGAACTGGAGGATATAAAAGAATTGGTAAACATATAAAGTATTTTCAGTATGTTATACTAACCAGGTGTGTATATTAATTTTGTAAAAAAAATTTAAATATGAAATAAATAAACATTATGATTTTGATATATATATATATATATATGCTTCATTTATGCTCTTGTTTGCAGCTGAATTTGTTAATGATAGTTCTGTACAAGGCAGAGTAAGAAAAACCAGTTTTGAAAAAGCATTTACCTACTGCACGAACAGGTATAGATTTTATGCCACAATCTATATTAACACAAAATAAATTTAATGTACCTATGTATCTAGGTTTTCGAGGAAGAACAAACATATTAAGACAAATTAGTATATATATATCCAAAAGCTAGTTGTTGTCTTAGTTTATATGTATTGTACTTTTATTGCAACTGAACCTTTTACGTACTTTTAGAATCAAAAAGTAAAACTGCATTTTTGTATTTACTTCGTGTTTTAAGACAGTATCGAATATGGATTAATTTAAAAACATATTTAATGTGGAATTATAAATTATGACTGTGCTTAATATTTCAAAAGTGCGCGCGAGCTTCCCGTAAAATATCTCCATTAACTCGAACTAATTCAATTGTTCCGCTAAAAGTAAAGAGTTGAGTCTTTCAAAAAAAGATTTCTGCCAATAGCCGGCACGGACGTTCAAAAGACGAAGTATATAAAAAATATATAAATATACTTCTGGGATCGCACAACACGTCTGATTGTATAGGTCCAGGCATTCCTCACGTACAGTCAGCCGTTTCGGACTGACTAGTCCTTATCAGTGCACGTCGGAGGAAGTTAAGTCTTTAACAAGCTACATACATACTATCGGTACCTTGTTTATGATGTACTGTCCGAGCTAGGTCAAGAGTACTGCATTACCGACTCTACTGCGGTCGTCTCGTTGGTTTGAGTTTAGACTGGTATCCCCTAGATGAGGTTGTACATATGTCTGGGCACATAGTAGCGATTGAGACGATTTGCAATGATATCGGAGACGGATAAGCGATGAAAGTGGGCTTAACATTCGGAAAGACACTAACTACGCCTGGTAGACGGAAACTCGAGTCCGTCTAAAAATCCATGCGCATGCATTAAACTGCATGTACTCCTTTCACTGTTTTTGCTTAGTATGATGATTCCAACAGTAAATCATGAGCTTATAATGCCATTTTATCAGTTAATTGTTTTGGGGTACTGCTAGAGATACAAGATGTAGCAGTTATGTCGTTGGTTATGATTTAAAATAAAAATTCTTGCTCGATGTCCTTCACAAAATATATAAACTCTCTTAATGATTGCTAGTATACATTTGTAATAATTTACCATTCAAATTATGGATAATCTTTTGAGGTATGTTACTTCAGTGTTAATACAATGAAACAAGTGGAACATATGTAAGTGATATGGTACAATTTGATCTTAACGTTTCAAAATTGTTCATCCTACCGCATAGATGTCCAAATGGAAGCTCTTCCAATCTACAATCATTATTTCGTGCTATTTCTCAGTTGCAGGTGAGTTAATGCTTTTCATTACAGCCTGCGAACATCGAACTTTTACAACAAGGCTTGTCTATTGAAAAAAAAATGATGGATTTAAGACATAAACATAGTGTTGTAAAAGCATTCAATTTTATAGTTCCATCTTTCGATGCGAATTAGCACAGAATTTATTTATGTATTGAAGTCTCGGTGAGGTATATGGTATTTCGCTACGTTTATTGGTTGCACGTTGTACGAAGTCCTAATTTCAAAATGCCATTAGTTTAATTAATACGTTATTTGTACATCTTCGTTTGTATATAAATGGTAAAAGAATGCCGCTGCTCCTTTGCGAACTGGAATATAAATCAAATCGCGATCATCAAAAACGAGCACAATGAAATTCCGCAGACCAAGCGTCGTAGCCACTTGTTCTTCAGTTCATATATATTGTTTTACGGCAAACGTAACTCTGTTTCCTTAATAAGCGCTACGAATAAGAACAACATTGAAAGGAGTTCCATGCATTTAATTCTTTTATACAACCTGATCACAAAACTTTATTCCCCCAGTGTATAAACACAGAACTATTTTACGTGATTAATGTTACAGCGGCAGTCCATACAAAGCAAATCTAATGGCTGAAGTTGTATTTTACGGACACGACGTAATTGACAGGATTTTAACTTAGAATCTTGTAAATGTTATTTAAAGAAAACTTGAGTAATAATCCCGGGATCGTGTGCGTTGAGATTTTTATTTCATTCTGCCTGCTCCTTGTTCTTCGGATAATAAAAATAAAATAAATTCAATTAGCGGCTCACTACCGCATAAGCATACTGAAAATGTTTGGTTTTTTTGTTGGGGTAATAAATTTATTTAATTGATGCTGTAATGTTTATCGCGTGTATGTACAGGAATTTAACTACTGGCATACAAAGAGAAATTGTTTATTCCACTCTAAGGCCTACTTTTAGAATTCTAATTTTAATTCTATACTTACAATTACTTCCACTGAACGTTACTTACATCTTAATGCAGGAAAAGTCACCCTTAATGCAATTTGCAATTAATAAATATAAATAAATGAAATATAGGCAAATAAATTTTTATTCACCAACATTCAACATTGCTATTTATCTTATTTTTGCGTAAATCTGATTAATTGATCGTGGTTAACTGAAATTATGTTCTTCCATAGTTATAAATATAAATTGCTGGTGTTCTATAGCTGATTCCACAAATGCAATACACGTAATTTATTACTTACTCATATTAACAAATGAACACACTTAACCAGGTAGATTGGCAAACCATTTACTTCTTCAAGAATATTAAAAACTTTCGGTAAATATCATACATTAAAGATAAATGTAGTACGCAAACTAATGCTATCATCATCGGCGATAAATATGACAAGCAACACCCAATCTTACCAAGGGAATGTTCAACCAACAGATATGACAGATTTTTGTGAAAATTATCTTTCATATATCATCATAATTGCATATAAGCACCTAAAGTGTTGCAATTTAAACTTACTCAGTTTTTGTGTTTTGAAAATGGAAACTGCACTTCATTATGGATACACCAGCAGGAAATCTTCATTATTTTAAGATGGTTTTTTGCCTAATAAATGATCTTTTTTACACATACTCGTAAGTTGCAAAAGCTAAATTGGTATGGATACCATGTAGGCAAGCATCTAACGTGTACATGGTGGACATAAAGGATAATGTAGCCTCCATCTATGGTCTAACAAGGCAAGTGTTAAATGTAATTGACATTTGTTTGCTTAAATGGAACTTACATAGATACGCCTGTGATTTTTACCTTCTTTGGCTGGCGCAGCACGAAGAGTATACGATAAAAAATTATTTATTGAAAATGAGCTTAGAGGTAGAGGCCAAAGTGCGAGAAGGAACTTCATTGGGGAGTATGTAAAGATGAATGCAGTCGCTTGAAACTGTATTTTGTTAGATTTGTCTCATTAATATATCAATATATTTACATTATTGATATACTTTGGATTCTTTTAAACAACCTCTATTTACATGGATTGCTTAAGAAAATCCAAAGGAGCAACAAGTTATCTTTTATCATATATCATCAATAAATGGAATGATACACAGAACCTTCTTCAGCTATCTTTTCTTTCATTCATAACCGAAATATTACAAAGTAATAATTTAGGATAAGTTTTTCTAATTATTGCGCACTTGTGGAACAACATAAACGATGTGGACTGTATTTTATTTGTTTAATTGCACTAAATTATACTTGACGCAAATTAATAAATAGTTCACCGTGGACACTTGTTACTTGTAAAAATCGCCTACTCTCTCTACCTGCCCTTGCAGTACTAACTGGTATCCTGGATGCACCTTTAAGAATTGGCGGTAAATTTAAATTTTCCTACCAATTTTAGGCTTTAACTCTAATAATACTCAAGTTGCCAATTTTGGCGTCTTTAACAATACATTACTTTAGAATTGGGAGGCAGCAAGATGTATAATTTAATAGTAGTAGAAGCTTGATGAGTTTGGACAGTACTGAAGCATATAGGTAAATTTCCATCGCCTATTTAACAGTATTATTCTGCTAGGATAACCTCCATTGAGGTAGTAATTGTATTTTTTGTTTTACAGTAACACTAACATTGTGTTATTCCGCTGGTCATCTGCTGAAGAGCATATCTTCCAAACATTTACCTTAAACCAGAGATACTATACGTCTAACACTTTTTTTCTTTATAGATTCTGCTGACGGTGGCGATTTAGTTCCCGAAATCCGTATCTGGAGTCTTTCACTCATTGAGGTAGTAAGTGTATTTTATGTTTAGTTCTGCAAATAAGTACATTAAATTTTGTAAAATCTGAAACTTAATTTTTTAAAAGAGTATTTAATGATGAATCTATTCAATCCATTTATAGCGATCTACTAACCACGAACTGGTCTATTTATATATTTTGCAAATCGTTAGGATATTTCCATCCAGTTTTTAAATTTCATTTTTATAACTTTCCTGTCAGGTCTTTTATTTATAATAATAAACCTATTTTTAAGGATGCTAAATATTAGAAATTCGTTGCAATTATCAAAATAAAATAACAAATTGAGCTAATTCAATGTAGGAAGACTTGACGCACAGTTGTTAGTTTGTCTCGTAAAATACGTAAATAATGTAAAATATTAATTGAATAAATAATAGTAAAGTTGTTAGCAGAGCAAGAAATAATTGTTGATCATTTCATACCTTTATTATTGACAGGCATACCATAACGCATATACTACATAATCATCACTTTCCACTTAAACTGAATGAGCTTTTGTCTATTCTAACAAAAAGCTTTAAATCTGGCTGGCCATCGCGATTTGATGAGATACCTGCAATTTTATATAAAAAAGGGCAAATACCATTGCATGTCCCGTTTGGGAAAATGGGGGTTATAGATAACTCCTTCCACCTCGGCCGCTTGGTCCTTGGCATTTAATAAATCTGACATTTTCTAACAGTGTTTTTCCAGATAGATTGAAATAATTCCATTCTATAAGCATGGTGATTGTCGGTGTTGTGGATCGTTTTGAAATAAAACTCAGTGGACTGTATATGTAATTGTAATTGAACTGATATACTCGTACTGTATGTATACTTTGTTGAATATCTTGCACTTGCTCTAAATTACGTGAGACAACGTGTTCGTCTACTTTGACATAAAGAAATGAGAGGGCGGGAAAGGTATGTTTCCCTTATATAGTATTTTTTCCCGCTTCTTTTCCCTCTTAATACTTTGTACATATGAACAATCCTACCAACATAATTTCTCTCACATAATGACAAGATTCCCAACCTATTCTAGTATATCTAAAGTATCTAAACAGTCGGTATGTGCAAAATTATCGCCCGGTGGTTCTTTCCTCTGTGTTTTCAAAAGTTCCCAATACGTTTTTTGCTCTGTTTACTAAATTTTGAAAATAACTCCATTGTTATAACTTGCAATGAACATGGGTTTGTTCGTAAAAAGTCAACCTTTACCTATTGATTCATTTTATCAAACCACAATAAAATAATTGAACGCGGGCAAGTACGTTGCGATCCTCTGTGACCTCATCAGGCATTTGATTGCGTCAATCATGCCATTTTGTTCAGGAAATTCGCGACAAAGAGACAGCATCACAGTGGATGTCGTCTTTTCGGAGTAATCGGAAGCAGACTCATCGAATTTTAATCTTGAAGGATTTATTAAAACCTATAAATTTTACTCCTTCATGGAATAATATGGGAGTACCTCGAGGCTCGGTCTTGGATCCTGTTCTATTATTAATATTATATATTAATGACATTAAAAATATTATTTTGGACATTTATATATTTAGTCGTATAAACTTGTATGCTAACAACATCTTTGTGGGAGAAAGGCTCGTCTACTGCATATAGTTCCTATATTTATCGCAAATGCGAGTAATTCAAAAATATATTAAAATATGCGTGATACATACATGGTATACAACTTTGTATATTGGGAAACTTGATTAAATAACCAAATGCAAAGAAGTAAATTATGTTTAGGAAACCCAATAATTGTAAATTAATATTGAATAATGTGTTACACCTAATTAGATTAAAATCTACTCCTCACATGATCATAATTAATATGTCGGTAATTTTTACGATATCGGCGAGTAATGATTTCATTAATAAAATACACGCCAACATCACAATCGCAAATTACCGCTTAAATACGCAATTTCGGGCGTCTCTCGCATTACCAACCGTGTCTCCATTCCCAACTTACCGACACCGAATACAGAAAAAGCCAGGGATTTCGTATCGGTCGCAGTCGCTTTTCTCTCTTTCTTACTGTTCCCCGCGACCCGAAGCACTCGCCCAACGATCTATGAAATTACCCGATTAATAAAAGTCATTACGGTGAAGATTTATAGTTTCTGGACACTGGCACTGGACCGCCATAAATCCATACAAAAAACAGACCTATATATATAAACGAGGAAGTTAATTTCGATTATCGGCTATCACCGTCCAGATCGGACATCGTGTACGATCGCAGCGTAGGGATCATCAATACTTATTGTTTCGTAAGAAACATAACTGGAGGTTCACGAGCGGTGCTTTTGATATGCCGCTACTGTTTATAACTAAAACATGATTTAGTTCTAATTATATTCGATGCTACTTGTTGTGATGGTGATTTAGAGGGGCAGTTTTTAAATTTAAACGGCTATTTATTTACACGCTACTGTCAGGAATATATACGCAGATACGAGGAAAAATCGATTATTAAACAGTAGATATATTTTTCTTACGATCATGCGCAACCAATTAATATGTAAAGAGCTACAGAAGGATAGGTAACTTGAAAATGCCCACGTGTACAGGACTAGAAAGATGCATATAATTTGTATTTTATCAAAGTAATGAAAAGTTTCAGCTCCATATAAATATTACAGGGGTTGATACACCTGCAAACCGTTTATAATAATAATTGTGGTCGCAAATACAATATGTGTCCGTATATAGAATGTTTAAGTCATTCTCTATCTTGATTTTAACTCTAAACAAAAACTTTTTATTTACTCCCAATTAATTATTTCTAACATGTAAGCTCTTACTTTAGCTTTGTAATTAAAACTATATTACATACATTAGATAAAAAGACATTTATGATTTTGAAACAATTCAGTTTGCAGGTGTACAACCACTTATGTTCTTTCCATCTACCACACATGTTAAAGACATTGCATATATTCAACGCGTTAGTCTACGTCCACATACATCCATGTGTGACGATTTTATACCATTAAAGATTTTCTCAGTTATTGAGTATTGAATGCAATCTGGTTGAGTAATCATACAAATATTGCAGATTCCGCTTTATACGAGACAATGAGAACCATACCCAGTCCAATCAAAAACACACTCGATACAGTGCCTTTGAGGTCCTTCCAATACTGTCTCACTTCATCTCAAACGAGCAGCTCTTGAGGAAGAATGGACCAAATATAAGAAAAATCAAGTCATAATTTCCTGTTCACTAAGACCATTTAAACATTCAAATCGTCTCTCGATCGTTGAGTGAAGGGATGTCTTTTGGCAATTTCAACATTAGTTAAGGCAAGGGGAACGTTTCGGATTTATTCTGCTGGGAAAGACATGATCAAAACGTACGTACTAGTCACGGCAGAAATTGATTCTGGAAAAAAATGGCACTTAGCCGATAGTTCAGAGTGTAATTGTGACCAGAGCATATAGCAATGGATTACCAACTAGTAAAATGAAGTAATATGGCTGAATGACTTCAACAGACAGTTAGGGTATGTCAATACATATCATACAATGTTTCTCTCGAAGTAATTCTTCCATTTATGCAACTAAGTGATAATTCTTTGAGTAATTGCAGAATACACAACTGTTACCGTTTATTTTAAATCTAACCTTAGTCATATTATGCGATGGCATAAATAGAAAATACTCTGGAATAACTCTTTTGAAGCTGTATGGTTTTGATATTCGGTGCTGCGTCCCAAATTACTTTCTTGAAAATTTGAAATGGAAAAGAAAAAATGCGTTAGTTTATGCTTTACGCTTCCTGAACAACAATAAACCCATCTAAGAAGTTGCTTTTTTACGTAGCCGCTGATTAATCGAAATACTTTCACATACAAGGTGAAGGTAAGGAAATAATAGCAACAAAAGTTCGGATGTTAAATAGTAATTACGGTAATCAATTTCATTTGCGGAGACTTCATCAATTATGGTAATATTATTAATTAAACCACACCTTACTTATCGGTTTTCTTGCCGGCCGCTCAATTTAAACGCATTTACAATTTATACTGTTATTAACAAATCCAAATAAAAAGTGATTACATTAACGTACAAACGATTACTTAATTCCTGTGTACAAGATGAAGGTCTCAGATGTAATCTCCGTGACTAAAGTGTGATATAATCGCTGGTTCAATTAACGTTGGTTCAGGTATCGAGATTGTTTAGATATGTGATTTTTAAATGTAGAATGCAGTCATGCACGGTATAATCAGAGAAAGTAAGCAGCGACCGGCCTACGTTATAAGGTATGTTACGCCTGATCCTTGAGCGTAATATTTTTGTAGTTGGTTAGGTACATTGATGAGTTCAAGTAAGAAAAGCACAGGATGGATGGATTAAGCAAAACGTGATTTCGTTTTAATGGAATAAATTAATTAGTGTATAAAATAAGTCTGACGTTGCTAGTTAAAATTAGTTTAAATTTTAAAGCGGTTACTATAAAGCCTCACATTGGTACAGGGAGCAAAGTTTGTATGTAAGTAATCCATAATACTGTCGATTGTCCAAATTTCCTTTGCAATATCTGGCTTTTTGCTCCAGGAATAGGATATTTCCAACTGGGCGCATTAATCATTTCTTAATGCAATGTTAAAGTGATCTTCTCTAAATTGTTAGTTATTGTAGAGATACAATATTGAAAGTGTGGCTGAAATTTGTGAAAGTTTTTGCTCCGAAATTTTGGCGAAATAGCGGTGTTTCGGATTTGTCGGAAATGTTCAGCCAAAGACAACAACTTTTATTGGGTTACAAGTGTCACAAATCTAAAGAGCACAGTCAAGAGCAGTGTCATAACAAGTTTGAACGACAGAAACAGTGACGATCCGGAAAGACAAGTGTAAAGCTATAGTGCAAAAAGAAAAGCCGAAAATATCATAACAGGAAAACCTAAAATTTTCAGGAAGAAATTGTTTAAGAAGCAGACCACTTCAACTAGTATGACTATGAATGACTTACGTTGCGTGAAAGAACATGTATTACGCGCGGCGAAAACTTTTACCGGCTTTACCAAAATCAGCATTACTTCATGATTGTTTAATTAAACTTAATCTTTTTCAACTTTATGAAATAAAAGCAGCATCTAATAAACCAGAAGAATTTTCTAATTACCTTCTTCCGACAATCTGGGCTGATACCACTGCTCCTCTAAACAAAAGAAACCAATGCTTGTGAATCCTTCCATTCCTATTTTAATAGTAAATATTGCAAGGACTGTGGGGCAGAACACAAAACACATGTTGTTCGAATTGCTCCTCCCTTACAAAGTATTGATTAATACGGGACGACAATAGTTCGATGAATCAAACTCATCCAAGCCTTGGTTTTATAGATGCAACCCTAAGTGTGCACGTTAAGAGCGCTAGCATTAACAGATGTCATAAGTTTAAAAATATAGCAACAAAAGACGACATAATTTTATCAATATCAAAATTATGAAATATAAAAAGAATAGTTTGCCTAAGTTACAATATGTAAAAATAATATCACATTATTACGATTTTTCCTAATATGATTTATTTTTATATTCCGCAATTAAGAACAAGTATGACCATGACCAACCCTTTGAAACATTTATCATACGACTACCTATATTCTTATGTATGTGTACATTAAATAACCTGACCATTTTTATGCTAAATGTAATATGTTGTCGAAAACATTTATATTTTTATGTCGAATGTGACATATTCATGACAACATATAATAAACATGTGCATAAATCCGACTCATTGTGTTGTTAATTCATTCAGTATTCAATTCTTCCAAATTATCTACTAGCAAACCCATGTGCCCAGTTGGGATTTTAAAAACATGTTGTTCTTAACTCTATGCCCAGTCGGGATATTTTGAAGTAGTATACCTGAAACATGTCCCCAGTTGGGTACCGCCCCCAGGAATATCTTCTCGTTCATATCTCACATTTCCCCACCCTGCTCATCGAACCAATTCGTTGCAGAAGTCGCCACTGTCAACGATGCGTCGTCGTATGGGAAATACTTATTATGAAGACATTTTCTTTAATAATATAAATCAAACAAGTTAGTTTGCTTATTTTGGTTTTTTATTTGATATTAAGGGAATTCAAAAGATGGAGTATATAAAAAATATATTTAAAAAAATATATAAATATATCTCTGAGATCACACAACACGTCTGATTGTATAGTTCC
>JARFOC010000366.1:544366-557678 GCA_031763485.1 Osmoderma eremita | reverse complement strand
TTCACTCATCGAGGTGGTAAGGGTATTTTTTATTTTTACTATTTTAAGCCACCGTATCCTATTATTTGTATTTTATAGTAGTGATTTAGTAATAATAAGTAATAATAATAATGAATACAGAGTGTGATGGAACCGTGAAATATTACAAGATCTGAATGGAGAAGATATAGTTGGGCTATAAAAGCAAAAAAGATACAATGGCTAGGATATGTACGGAGGGCAGGACCAACGAGAATACAAGAGGTAGAGGAAGATAGAGAGCAAGGTTAGATACCATGGAAGGTCTGAAAGGTTAGCGATGTCACAATGGAAATCAAGCATTCGTGTGTCTATGTAATTAATAAATATTAATATTATTAACACTGAACTTACAGAATTTGATTGCTAAATAAAAGAAAAAAATATTTTGTGAGTACCTATAGGTTATTTCCAGTGAATGAAACAATTCTTTATTTCTTATGGCATTAACAACAAATTCTATATTCGCTAAAGCTTCACTGACAGTTCTTTTCTTTGTAGATACTATGATATTATTGAAATTAGCGTATATTATAGTGCAACCCAATCTCTTAAATTCAGCCACCAGTTGCATGAATAACTTTTTCATTAGATTCTGCAACGTTCTCAAAATGGCAGGATCGTACAGTAAAGATTTCGTAGATCTCAACCATCTATGAATACAAGAGAACGATTAAAAATGTATCCACATAATATAGATTGAAATTCTACGTTACCTGTAGAAGTGAACAACTTGAAAATCGGCAAATACATTTCTATGCAAAGATATATCCCTCATCCACGTACTCGCCATAGTTCTCAAAATTCTGAAAGCCTCGGCGCATCGCGCCGTTTCATCGTATATGCTCATGGGATTCCCCGACATCATGTCGTCTATGGAAGTGTGTGAAGCTGCGTCGAATGCCGTCGCGCTACTGGTTCCTTCTATGTCGGTAACGCGATGAGATTGTAGCAAAGTGCATATCGCTAAGCTGTCGATATCCAACTCGACGCACATACTAGAATACCAGCCGGGATTATTAGAGATTTCGCTAGCGCCCTCTTGATTCTCGGCCAACAGTCTCGCATCGCACTCTTGACTACCGCCTAAATCTGGCCTATCAGTTGGGGAGCACCAAAGTAGATGATTCTGTTTCGTTAAGTGCCTGGCGTAGAAGAGATCCGCACCGAATATTGCTGGATCCGAAGGCATATTACCTAGGGGTAAGTGGAAGTATCGACATTGCTCTGTCATCAATTCTAAAACCTTCTCGCTATTCAAATAGTGCCGTATCATAGCCCTAGCACCCGCCTTTTGCCATTCCAAGTTGCTGTAGAGATCCTCCATGTCTTTAACGTGAATTTGAGCGATGGGAAAGTCGTTTAATCCAGGCATATGCGCTGTTAGACTGTGCACTTCATCGAAAGATTGTATCGCGAGTAATGTCGGTCCCTTTTTCTCATCTTTATACCCTTGCAGCGCTTTCTGAATCACTTTGTAAACTTGATCTAGGCTCGTTTCGACACGAATCTCAAATTGTATTCTTTCCGGTGGCAGCAGGTCTTCTTCGGCACTTCTCTCGAGTTTTACAATCCTTTCTGCTTGGTATAACGTGTTCATGTTCGGCATTAAATTCGTTCTCACGGAATCTACAAGGACAATCAAAGTCTTTTTAATTGGCGTCAGAAATAGCCCAAACATTTGTCGTTGGCCGGTATTGGCTCTGTGTTGGTATAAATACATGTGCCGTAAGGATCCCTTTGGTAAATACGGTTGCCTCGCAACGCCGGTCATTTCTAATTCGTCTAAAGAAAAAGTTTCTGTCGACGGTTTTCCTTTTATCACCCTGCAAACGCAGCCAAGTTGTGACAAGGCCCGGAAGAGGGGTGGGACTTGGGTTTCGTATATTCCTTCAACATTCGAGTCCGTCAGATCGACATACATCTTCCTAGAATTATTTTTTATTTTCAATAATTAAACACAAACAATAAGAATAGATTTACTTTCCAAATTCTTGAAATATATTTTCAGGTACGGTATAAATATACAAATTATAGCATGGCCTCGATCTTGGCAAGGTGCGGTTGCATTTTTTAAAGAGGGCGCCTTCATCTGCACATTTTGCGGTCCTCAAATTGGCGTAAAAGATACGGGGATTAATGAATTTTATTAGATGCAATTCCGATTGAACCTGTAAGATGTTAAATAAATTATGTCGATGTTAAAACGAAATGTTCTGCTCACTTACTAAAGCCCAAAGTCTATATTCTCCTGGTGTAGATGTCAGTGATATTTGTATAATTTGCCAAGCAGATGTTATAAGCGTCCGTTGCGCTTTCTGTATAAATCCGTTAAGTGAATTTGATGTGCGTATTAGATTTACATTAGTTTTTGTACGTTTATTCTTTTGTCCACCATTTTTGCGTTGTTGAATCTGATATTTCCATTTCTTCTTTTGATACGAAACCCAAACAGTAAGTTCGTCCTAAAAACGTTGGTTCGTACCCGAGTTTGACCGCAATAAATTTTTGTTATAATACCTTAGTAGTTCCAACGGGGGGCGGTGAACCTAAAACTTCTTTCCAGCTCTTGTTAAAGTCGACATCTTCAAATTCATTATCAGAATTGACAGCTCGTTTCCTCTTCGTAACAGTCGCTGTAGGTTTCTTGAAAGTGGGGCTTTGATTACATGTATCTTCGATATCTGAAGAACTAGAGCAGCTGGCTCTACTCTCGCTTACGTTAGGCTTAGGGCAACTCGTAAACATATCATCAATACGTCGTTGTTTAAAGTTATCGTTTTTTTCTAAAATCCTCTTATGTAGCCAATCCGGATGCCTGATTCTGGGAACTGGATTCGCAACCTACAGATATGAGATTGAAAGATTTGCGTGTCAATTTCAATATTTTAACAGCAACTTACACCTTGCATAGCAGCTGGAATAGTTATAATTTTCTGTATGGCACCGCCCAACCTTTCGATATAATAACTCCAATCCAAAATATCTCTGATATCTACTTCGTTTAGCGACGTATCCTTCAGCCACTTTCTCAAATAATGTTTCTGAACGGAATCTTCCGTTTGGAAGATTGCTAGAGGAATCGCCCTACAATTTTAAAATAAAATATTGTCATTTATATTAAGCGGCGAAAATTGGTAGGACCAACGACGAGAAACAGAGATAAGAAATAAATTGTAAATAAAAGCACTACAAATAATTACATGAAAAAGTTAAACAAGCCTATAATGATCAGAGAGCGAAAGTTAAAGCAGACACAAAAGAAGAGAGACAAAAACGAACGAACAGGGGTAAAGAAATAAAGAGAAGTGAAAAAAAGGCAAGAAAAAATACAGGCAGCTATACATTACAGATACAAATGGACATTTGATAGGCGAGGAAGACAAAATGAGAGAAAGGTGGAGGGAGAATGAAGATGAAGATACAGAAGTGGAAGAAGATCAACGGATATTAAGAGAGGAAGAGGACCAACTTCCGGAACCCTCAGCAAACGAATTAGAGCAAATAATAAATAACATGAAAATAATAAATGGAGTAATGACAGAAAATGTCAAATATAGCGAATGCGATCTGAAAAACAAACTATATGAGCTAGTAAAAATGTAATGGAACAAAGAAAAAACGTCGGAAATCTGGGAAAATACAACAATAATATCCATACTAAAAAGTGGAGACGAAACAGACTACAACATATATAGATGTTAAGAGATCCAGCCTGCTAAAGATAATGGAAAGATCTGCCATACCTCCGAAATCAACGAGATTTATAGACATGGCACTAAGAGAAACTATAAAAGTAAGGGTTAATAGAAAAAGAAAGTTTGAGATAAAAGCAGGACTTAGACTAGGGAACCCACTGTCAAACCAACTATTTAATATGGCGCCAGAAAACATTATCAGAAAAAGAAACAAACACAGAGAGAGACACCATGTATAGCTATAGATATATCATCAAATAGTAAGTCGCGCGGATGACGCGGCCATAATAGAGAGAAATGAAAAAGAACTGACGGAAATAGTGAGAAGGCACAGCACACAAAGCAAGCTTACAAGTGCATGAAAAGAAAAGCAAAGTAATGAGAATAGCGGAACATACAAGAACACAGTTGGAAATAGATACAATCTAGCAAAAATGATGTTTGAGGAAGTCGACAAATTTACTTACATAGGAACAAGAATAACAAACAGATGAGATGAAATAAAATTGAAGTAAAAAAAAAATTTGACGTGAGTGCGTACAAGTTATTAATGAGATGGGAAAGGAAAATGATCAGGGGGATGGTGGGCCGAAAGAAAACAGAGGAAGGATGTATAAGAAGAGCACATGAAGTATTAAATGATATCTACAAAGAATCGTCATGCTAGTAAAATTTAGAAGACTGCAATTGCTGAGTCACATGGAGAGATAGAAAAGTTAAAGAGATAGCCTGAAGAATATCAGGCTACAAGTAAAAGAGGGTGCCAAGAAGACGGTGGACAGAAGTAGTGTCGACAAATATAAGAGGTAAAACCATAAAGAACGGCATGGAGAAGGTGAACTGAAGATTTTGCAGAAGTCTAGACGAAGAAAATGTAGTCAAAGTGCTGGCTTATGTTGAATCTAATACACATTTTAGTACCAGGGAAATGGCGAGGGATGTTGGTTTACCCCTTGACGTACCCCCTTTCACCCTACCCCTCGGAGTTATGTTCAAAAGTGTTAAATGAAAGTTACATAAAAACATGGGAGTATGCTGTTAATATTAATTTAAACCTAGATTTATCTTGAACTTAAGGGAAAAATGTCGTCTTTTTAAAATCACCTACGCCCCCTGGCGGTCATTTTGGAAAGTTAAAACTATTTTTGCTGAAATTCTCGTCACTTTTATTATCAAGATTTTTGTCGGCAGGTTGTAAGATGAACGGTTGCCGAGATATAGATAACCTTAGCCAGACATTCTGTATATATTTAGCGTAACTCACCTTTCAGTAACGGGAGCTCCGTCCGGTTTCTTAGAAATAATATATTTACAGGCCAAACCAGCATCTTTCACCATCTGATCACCTAAAAATTCCGAAAGACGCTTGGCCGTACTGATTGATGTACTCTTCTGGCCTCCGTATTCGTCCAATTTCTTAGACATCGATCGATTCTCGGAAATCAAATCGAACAGTTCAGAGTCTGGCATATTTCGGCCGTGCGAATAAAGGACATCCAGCCAATAATCAGCAACTTGAGCGACAGCGGCGTAACATGTTTCTAAGGTGTTTCCTTTCAGAAATGCTTCAAAAACTGACGATTGAAAATTTTTGATCAGCTGCAATTCACCTCGCCTTTTCACTTCGAACCTTAGAAATCAAAACGTTTAAGATCGCACCGCGTACACTTAATCAACTTATATGAAACACGTACCCTTTAAGTTCGGCTAGAGATCCGTCAAAATTGAAAACTGCATATCGTTTCTTCAACTTCTTCCCTTCTTCCTTTGATGCGGGTAGCACCATTGCTTTGTAAGGGCCATCGACTTCGAAGAAAATTGAATTTTCGTTTCTTACTTCGTATTCCAATTTATCCGGGTTCACCAAGTCATGGTATTGATCGTTTGTGAAATTCTCTTTGACCATAGCGTTTAACACAGCGTTTGGATAAGATACGTTTAATTTCTTTTTTGTTGCATGTGACGTGTGGATTATGAAATTCTCAGGGAATGAAGCAGGTAATATACACCAAATACCGTCTGTGTCTAATTCTAGGGGTCTTCCGACTTGTTCAATTATCTCCCTGGCTTTCATTATTATGTTGGCTCCTGTGTAACAGACTATGCCTGCCATTTCCATGCTATGCCAACGTGCTCTAAAAATTTTAATGATAAGTAGAAATATCTGAAATATAATATTGCGTTTTGTTGTAATAGCACTTACCCCCTCCGCATGACATATCCATAGAAAGAATTCAAGATGCACTTGTGAGCAAGTTGCAATGAATCGTAAAGAACTTCTCTGTTCTTCGCGGATTTTATTTCAGTTGCGTTTCCACCTTTTATAGCCTTAGTGACTTCTTGCTTAGACTTTTTCGACAAACCTTTATATTCGTATCTGTAAGTATATATACAAACAGTAAAATTCACTTATAACGACCAATCACATGTTGTGCCCGATTTGCTTTTGATTCATTTTGATCAATATCTCACCTACGATCCCGAAAAGCTCTAACAGTGTCAACGTAAAAGGAATTCTCTTTCTGACATATTGTTGTGGTTCTCTCTTCTACTCGTGTGAGTTTAACCTTCTTATAGGCTTTCCTACAATAAATCTGCAATCGTTTCTTCTCTAATTCCGCCTGTTCCAGTCTAGTCAGTTGGTGAAAAGCTCTTTGTTGACCACCGGGAAATTGAGGTGGAAATTTTTCAGTTTCTAATTGCTGTTGGATTCTGTGGTATTCGTTACGAGTTGCTGGCACTATAAACATAGTGTTAGTGGGGGTTAAAAGTTAAATACGCTGATAAAAATTTACTTACTGTATTCACCACGCCACATCCAAGGCATATTTCTTTGGCAGGAAGCGTTAGGTTTATTAAAATCGCAAGCTGCACAAATCGTTTCGTTCACCATAGCGCACGGTTGCAAACGATTGGTTAAAATAATGTTAGGATACATAGCACCTACATCTAAATGGTATATGAGAGGTCTTTCCAAACGTAACGGTTGTGCCTTCATTCAACATAGTAATTTATGTTGGAATTACGATTAAATTATTACATGAAATCTTACCTTTAGCTCTTCTAGCATATTTTTTATATCAGTCGATACCTCTTCTAGATTAGTCACTATATTTAAGGGGATTCCCTCTTCAACTTCGATAGCGTGTTGTAAAGTTTTTGGTATTTGTTCTATCAATTTATTTAGGGCTTCCGGGACAAGGCGAAAACGGCAAGGTATATCTGCTCGGAAAACACCTGATTCCAAAGCTTCTACGTGCCCTCCAACATAAGTTTCTTGATGTAACACATGTCCATCGTCCGTAAGTTTATTGTGAATTGTCTCTTCTTTATTCGGGAAGATAATGTTGCATTGGAAAGCTTCAACCATCAAAAGTGCTTCGCACAATGTACCTGAACCTTTTCTTAATACTTCGTCGGGTTCACAAGGTATAATCGTACATAAAGCAAAAATAAATGGATGCACATACTGCATGTATAAATAATATGTTGCTACGGCATCAGAGACTGAGTAAGTGGCCAAAACTTGTGGTTGTGAAGCTGCTAGTGGGCACATTTCCTCCGGGTCCAATTCAACAGGGTCGTATCTAGAAATTGTTATTGAAATAGATATGTTGAAGTAGAAGAGAAGAGGAAGCTAGTTAAGGAACTGGTAAAAGAAGCTGAATAAAATTCATGGGAAGAATTCTGACATTCGATAATGAACTACGTTTTGTTCCATAGACAACTTAGCTTAAAAAATTCAATTTTACCGTAATTTAGCCTTTGCAACTGCTTTGAGACCGTGCGATCCAACTGGTAAATACGAATCCCGTTTTACCCAGCAGAAACAATCCATATGCATTGCAGGTCTGCTAGTGTACACCCCATTTCTATCTTTAAAAAACCCAATTTCTTGTTTCATATCCAAATCGTAAACAGCAGCTCTAGTTTCGACAAATGGCCAATCGAAAAAGTCACCGTTATAACTCACAAAGACGTGCGGTCTCACGTCCATTATATGATCGAAAAACTTCTGAAGCAGTTTCAATTCGGTCTCCTCATTAAATATCGTAAATTGTCCCTCGAATTCTGGTTTCGGTGTAAATTCGAAATCTTCAATATCAGAAGAAACAATTTCACGATTCGTAATTAGATAACCCTGGCCGTCGATCATGTATGATATCATCATTATTTGATCGGTATTCGCGTCTGGGAATTTTAAAGGCGGTTTCGTTGTTTCGATATCGAAAGCAAATACAATCGGTTCGGGTCTCTCGATTATATCCGGACGAGGTGCTATCGTGGGAGGTTCTATGCTGGCACCTTTCGTTTTAACGGTATACCAACACCCACAAAATATTTTTAGATCAATTGATACCCTAGTATGGTACGGCACATCGTGTTCCCTAAAAAAACACAAAATCAATATCTTGCATTTATAATGAATACAGTAAAAGTCGTTTATAACGACGGTTTTTTAGAGCTATAGGTCGATTCCCATAAGTCATATGCAAAATTTGTTCGGATATAACGATGTCCGTCGGTTGTGGGGACGAAGTCGCATTAAACAACTTCCACGGGCTAAAAGTTTAATTTTAAGACAGGATATAACGGGGTGCGGATAATTGCACGTTAGCGTAATTTCTTCCAGTGATTGGCTGAGCGACAAGCGTATCCTTATAATATTTTCTTTATTTTATGCAATGGGAGTATAGCTTTGTTAATGGTTGATCGTTTTCATATAGACCTATATTTTCCAAAGTGGTCTATATTGACTCCCAGAGGTAGATTTTATCTCGCTGGGGGTCCATATCAGAAAATTTAGGGGTCCACGAGATTTAAATGAGGATATATGAATGATGATTAGAATTATAACTTTAAAACATTGAATGAAACACTTCAGAGCCACGCTGGACGGTATGATCGCTTTAACGCCAAAAAGAGACGATAATGGTGTGCGGGTATCTTAGAATATCTCATTACGTATATCAACATCAGGAAAACCTCATACTATCGGGGAACAGCTGATTTTGCCAGACGTTGAAGAGATTTTAAAAACTATTGTTACACAAGCCGGCATATGATATACTCAAAAGAATTGCTTTGAGCGGCAATACAGTTCAATGACGAATTGATGAAATGAGTCACGATGTGAGAAGCTCATTGTGTAATTGCCTGCAAACAAACCACTTCGCTATTCAACTGGACGAGTCCGCTTTACCTGATAATGAAGCACTATTATTGGCATATGTTGGTTTTGTCATGGAGCGAGAAATCCATGAAGAACTGCTCTTTGCAAGAGCTTTGACAACACGCACTAAAGGCGAATCAAAATTGAATGTTTTGCAAAATTATTTCATGGAAAAACTGATCCCTTTACCAAAGATATCATCTGCAGCAGGTCGGACGATATCGCGGGTTTTTAAGCCTTTTCAAAAAAACGGGTACTCATGAAGTTTGTAACTCATTGTGTCACTCACCGACAACATTGACTAGAAAGAAATCTCGGTACCAGGGTGCATGACGGCAGTAAATATGATTCGTAGAAAAGCGTTGAATTTTAGTTTATTTTGCGGTTGTGTCAAGAAAAAGACGAGGATTTTCATCGGTTACTACTTCACACTAAAATACGTGGTTGTCGAAAGGCTTTACAGTTTTGAATGCTAGCGATTCCATTTTGAAATAAAAATTAATTAAATGGATATTGCCCATGTAACAGCTTTATTTGCTAAATGTTATTCCTTACAAGGTGACAGTGTGAACATACCAAAAGAATGTCTGTTGTACCCTTTTATGTCAGAATTAATTAATGAACCAAACCCTGAAAGGCGCGAATTTTCCCAGTTTCCCAACTTGTCATTGACAAACGTCCAAGATGATGACGTGTTGGTCTCTCTCATTATATTATAGTCGAGTGCCGACAGCCATAGAGAGCAGTCCACTTTATAGCAGCCACACAGAACTACCGCTTTACGGGTGAGTCGTTCAGATTTCGGTCCGTGTAGATAATTGCACGGACCAAACGCATGGTTTTTGTTTCTATATTTTAGTTAGTACTTGTTTGATACTTTTATGCTTTCATTTTTTGTTGCATGCAATTTTTAAAGTAGATTAGATAGAATAGTGTAGATAGATTGCCGGGTTAGGGTTTATTGGCCGGAAATTTCTTCCCGGTCGGTAAAAATATTAACTTTCGGCTGCAGGAAGAGTGAAAATGTCACCTCCTCGCTCCGTAAGTTTCGTCCAGGACGCCGCAAAGTATACAACTGACGAGTTGCGGACAATCGTCAGGAATGTACTGGAGTTGATCAATTCCCGCGGCGAGAGTTACGAGAGAATAGAACCCCTCTCTCCAATGGAGGCGGACGCGCCGGAGGCTTCCCCGCTGCCATTGTCCGATCCGGAGGGGAAATCTTCATTGTCCTCTTCGGACGGCGAGGGTGGCGCGAAACCCGGATGGTCCGCAGCCACAAAGAAGCGAAAGGCGCCTGCTAAGGCGGGCGCCAAGTCGCAAATACCGCCTAAAAAGGCACCAAAGGCCGCCGCGCCCCTTCCCATTCCGGCGCCGGCCCCCAGACCGAAGCCTGAACCCCAGCAGGCTTCCCCCAATCTAGGAGGCGACGATCCCTCCGATAAAACACCCAAAATACCACCAGTGGTACTGCGAGACAAGGCGGCCTGGAACCGCTTGACTCAGTCATTCAAGGACCAGGGGATTAATTTCCTCAAGGCCCAAAACACAGAAGATGGGATACGCTTCTTCCCATCTTCTATCGACGATTTCCGCGCAGCGACCAGGATGCTCAACACCCTGTCGCTTCCGTACCACACTTATCAGCTGCCCGAAGAAAAGCAGCTAAACGTGGTAATACGAGGGGTCCCAATTGAATTCCCCCTGGAAGAAATCACCGAAGATCTAAAATGTCAGGGTTTTTCGCCTATAAGCGTGACCCGTATGAGACGCACCAGAGGCAGAGCTCTAATGCCTCTGATTCTTGTCAAAATTTCCAAGGAACATAAAGAGATCTTCCACCTCCAGCGCATCTGCAGGATCTGCTGCACGGTGGAAAGTTTGCGCTCCCGCCCCGGCATCGGTCAATGTTTCCGATGCCAAAAATTCGGTCACGCACAATCGCGTTGTACCGCTCCCCCGAAGTGCGTCGCTTGCGGCGAAGAACACTTTGTGCGCGACTGTCCCCGTTCTCGAGAGGAACCGGCCAAATGCGCTAACTGCGGCGAAGGTCATGCCGCCAGCTACCGCGGGTGTCGCAATTTTCCTCGCTGCCGACCGATTCAGCCCGTAAGGGACCCCAATGCCCCCACGGGAGGCAAACTCCTGAATCAGGCCCCCGCTCCCGCTCCAAGACGCAGTAAGGAAAGAAAAACCTTCGTGCAGGGGCCGCCTCCAGTTCTTCTGGCCCTGTCCCAACTACTCCCACAACAAACGACAGCAATCAAGCCTCGATTGCTGTGCCTGACTTCCTGCTGGCACTTGCTTCTATGAAGCAGAGGTCCAGCAACGAATCATTCCAAGCGGCTATCTCGAAGCTGCTTGCGTTCTTCCCCATCCCCAACTAAATCTCAATGGCTGCAAACGCTTTTCTACCCACGCATCTCCGAGGCACCAGGCTGATAGCCTGGAACGCTTGCGGTGTTAAACAGAGAATACCGGAGCTTCGTACTTTTCTACAGTCATTTCAGATCGACATTTGTCTTCTAAACGAGACTTGGCTCCGTCCTGGAGACAATCTTACGGTCGCAAATTATTCTGTGTACCGTCGGGATCGCCTGACGGGCCGTGGCGGAGGCACCGCGGTTCTCGTTAAAAACTCTATCCGTCACTCTCTTGTCGAAGTGCCGGCGCTTCAATCTATCGAAACGACGGCCATCCTGACCTGGACGAATTTTGGTTCATTAAAAATCTACTCGGTCTATGCGTCCCCTTCGAGGCCATTTAGTGTGGACGATTACGCGAGCATTTTCACCGACACCATGCCGGTGTTGGTGGCTGGCGATCTAAACGCTAAACACCCCATCTGGGGTTGCCGGACGACGAACAGGTTTGGCAGAGCCTTGTTCGATTTTGTCGATAGGAATGGTGTCGCGTTTCATTCACCTGACAGCCCCACTTTTTACGGCACGGGCGTCATCCCGGACATCTTAGACATTGCTCTTACAAAAGATGTCCCCTGTGCTCTATCCGTAGAGAGTATTCCCGATCTCTCCTCGGATCACAACCCTATTTTGGCCGTTTTAGGCGGCGATGTTTTGACCCTGCAGGATCCCGTTCGTAGGACTACGAACTGGGAAACCTTCAAACTTAAGTCGAATGAACTTACCTCCGGTATAACCGACGAAATTTCCGACGCGGCCTCGTTAGACGCGGCCGCGAAGTCCCTCACGTCGGCGCTTACCCGCGCATTGGAAGAGTCCTCCAAAACCCTCCCGCGACCATCTTCTACACAGCTGCCGGGCGAGTTGCAAGCGCAAATCAAGGAGCGTCGTAAAGCCAGGAAACTGGCTCAACGTACGCTCGATCCCGAACATATTCGCAGGGCCAATTTCCTAGGCACGCGGGTCCGCCAAGCCCTCCGAGAGCATAATAATGCTCTCTGGGAGAGCAAGGTGACCTCGCTGTCGACGGAAAACGGTTCCCTGTGGAAAATGTCGAAAGAGCTTCGCAATCCCAGCTCACGCGTCCCCAGAAACCGGCCGCTTACGGCAATAACGGTCTGGTCTTCTCCATCGAAGACAAGGCGGAAATTCACGCGGACCTTCTTCAAGAAGTCTTCCGTGGGATCGATCCCGTCGTCGATGACGACGACGAAAACAACGTGCAAGACCTCTCCGACCCTCCCCCTCGCGACGCGGGGACGGACAATGGTGCTGACCCGAACGACACGGTAATCCGGCTCTCTGATATGCCGGGCACCCCGATCGACCCCGCCACTAACAGCGAGCTCGAGGCAATCATCCGCCACAGACCGAGCAAAAAGTCCCCAGGTGCCGACGGCATCACCAACAAGGCACTGAAAAACGTACCCCCTGAGGCGACGGAGAGACTCCGCATAATCATCAATGCGTCTCTCCGACTCCAGCACTTCCCCCAAATCTGGAAGCACGCCGAAGTTGTAAACATCCCCAAGCCAGGGAAAGATCCTCTTCTCCCACAGAGCTACCGCCCGATCAGTCTTCTTTCCTCCGTGTCTAAAGTGGCTGAAGCCGTCATCCTCGATCGGCTCACTTACGACACCGACGAACGCGGAGTAATCCAAGATGAACAGTTCGGCTTTCGAGCGGGGCTGTCCACGGAACTCCAGCTTCTCCGCCTCTCCGAGGCCATCAGAGATGGTTTCGAGAGCCGAGAATTCGTCGGCGCAGTATTTTTCGACTTCCAACGTGCCTTTGACACTGTCTGGCACCAAGGGCTGATCCACAAGATGATAGTCTTAGGACTCAATCCCTCCCTAATCAAATTGATAAGGTCTTATCTCCAACGCAGAACCTTCAGCGTAAAAATCTCCGGAATTCGTTCCGGTACCAGAGATATTCAATCCGGAGTCCCGCAAGGATCACTCCTCGGGCCGCGTCTATTCCTGTTGTTTTTGTCCGAT
>JARFOC010000366.1:506998-521246 GCA_031763485.1 Osmoderma eremita | reverse complement strand
TATACGTGTTTTAAATATTTACGTATCTGTTTCGCCTAATGTATTTCTCCGTGTGTTTTTTACTATTGTACGATCTCCATGTCAAGCCCTGATGAAGACACGGTCAGTGTTGAAAATATTTGGCTAATAAAGAAATAAATTAATGCAATGTCAGCCTTTTCTAACCCTTGCTGAATCCTTGAAACATAGTGGGGTTATTAGCGTTACAAGACTAGTTTTTAAATTTGAATCTTACAATAATTTCAGACTTGTTTGGGTTAAAATGGTCCTTCAATATAGTACAAAATATACCTTATATATGTTTCCGCTCTGACTAATGTTATGAACAATGCGAATTTCTTTTTGTCTTCGGTTACGTTATTGACCAGAAACATCTGTTCTAATTTTTCTAAATTAGCTTCGAAATTTTTCTTATGACTGAAGTGTTCTACTGCGCCATTCAAATTAATTTCTAAACTTTCCCATACACTATATAATATGCCTATCATACCTTTTGCTTCAGAGGTTACTGACGTTTAATAATTGACGTTTACTGATATACTATCCGCGTATCTGTGTATATACTACCATACCCTCGTAGTTAATTATGTAGTGTACTGATAAGACAATTATTACAGAATAATATTGGTTTATTATTTATTTTATTCCCTACACGATCTACACAGCATTACAGTAAACATTTTTCCGCATTTCAAATGAGACTAAGAAATTACCGCCTGGAGACATTGTATTAAGTTTATTATTGTATTTATACAAATAAAATTACTTTTTGATTGTGATTACTGCTTTTGTAAAATTTAGTCAGTGCTGCATCCGGCAGCCCCCATAGGCCAGCCGTCACTGGACTTCTTAAATTAAGAATATCAACATAATATATAAGGATATATTCGATAACGTACCGTTTCTTCGTGGGAGTCAAAAACCAAAAACAGCCGAACTCTAGTAATAAACTTTGAAAAATATGTTATTTTCTAATTCTTTGTAGCTTCGTTTTATATCAACCATAAAATAACTACACTCGGCGCTTTTTAAAACAACAAATAGATAATAATTTCACGGCTCTTTCTTATCGTCCCTCTCGCGTCACTCTCTTCCACAGCGTCATCTCTGTTGCCAACCTCCTCTTTCCGAAAATCACTGCTCTTGTCGCCAACACATGTAAATTTAATATATGAATGGACGTTTGATAAACGAACCACTCCTTGGAATAGAAATTTTAATACAACCTTTTTTTATTTCCTCTAATAACTTCACCTGAAAGTTTTCGTATAGAAAATAAGATTACGAAAACCGATCTGGCTTAAATTAAATTATAAGCAAATTCGATTTACGTATGCCTCCGCTGGAAATGAGATTTGTGCAAATTGGTTCAGCGGATCACCTAGTTACCGACTAACTTTTTCGAAGCTTCCCGAGATAGTTTGGGAACTTCAAAACATTTTCTTGCTACCTTTATGCATAGAGAAAATCAGCAATGCTATATTCTCCGTAACGGTGTCATTCTCGTTTTCTACTTTTTTCTTTCTCTTCGTCTGAACTATAAACTTAATGTAGGTCATCGGTGCGCCCTTACCAACATTATAATTCATAATCTCACCGAACGTGATCGGGAGGAGTAAGGGTGTATTTTAACCAGGAAGATGCGCGAGTGAAAGAGTTCCGCAGAAACTTTCGAAATTTATTTAGCAATGAAGACCAGACGCTTTGCCATAATGGGAGAGGAGAGAAAAAGCTTTACATACGAAGTAAAAGGTCTTAATGGAAGAGGACGGTAGATGAGAAAAAAAGGAGGAAACCTAACAAAACGAGCAGTAAAACGGTAGTAGGTCCGTGCGCGTAACTTCCTGATAACGCTTTATGGGTGGTCTTTTATGTAGTACAAGCACGCGATATTATATATTGCATTTATTTAACTTCATCGATTCCAGCGCCACCGCTGCTCTCATTCCGAACTATTGATGGCCTTACAACGCAGTTGTAGCAAGGTACAAGAGAGTATATGTACATACATGTTTGTTTAAATTATTTTCGCGCTCGCACGGGGCTCATAAAGTGTTTTTTTTCCAGTCGTGCGTAAATTTTACTGCTTCTATTTATTTTACGGTTGGTGTACGCCCATGTTTTTAATTTTAGCCCAATGTTTCAGGGAATAGTATGTTTGTTTTTTTTTTTTGTGTGAAGACGAGAAATTAATATCAAAAATTGATTTTATTTTACAAAGCTGGGCGCCATTTTATAATTTTTATGATGAATATGATACTTTGTTTCTTTTTCAAGAGATTGTATCTCATTGTATTGTTTGTAGTAGTCTTTTATGCGGGTGAACATATTGTATGTATCTACTGATAAATAAACGAAGCAACATTTATATTTATACATTTGCAAGAGAGCTACTGGCAATTTATTTGCAATTTACACGGCCCATGGTGGTATTATTGGCTTATCTAATATGGCAGCTGACATTTTGTAGGAACATTTTGTATTGCATACATTGAGCAAGACGATTTTCAGAAGTTTTGTATTTTTCTTTATTTTTGAGCAGCATTACCACCCAAAAACTAGCGATTCTTGAGGAAGTAGACATATATTACGAAGGCACGTAAGTGGTTTTGTTATTGTAGCTAATACAGAAATTATAAGTTGCATAATTTAGATTATTATATTAGGAAAATGTCAAAAAACGAAACGAATAACCAGAGAAAGGGGTAGCCATAAAATATTTAATGTTGTATCAGAAGAAATTGAAGTGTCTCATTTACGACCAATTCTGTAAAATGCAAATGATTTCCTTATGATGCTATGTTTCTATCACTTTATTTACTTTATATATTATCTACGCATAAGAAGAGGTGGAAGTCTTTATAAATGCAGATAATATTGCAATATTATCAGTACTAACATATGGTTTCACATCATAACTTTTGAGGAAGAACACTTGAAATTCGTACTGATTTATATTTTTCAACTACTTTTGATTTGTTCCAATAACACTTCATATCAGTCGATGATACAAGAGGAAGTTTAAAACATTATCTCTAAGTTGACTAATAACAAAATAAGTACTACTGATACATGTTTTCAAGGATTTGAACTTTCAGCTTTGCAAGAACTAACATCTTAAGTTTATTGTGTGATGTATTTAAAGTTAATATTATTTCATGCAGTTCTTCAACCAAAGTACTGATCTTCAAGCCAAGAACAAATATTTGAATATGAGTTGCAGTCTTCCGCAAAGTTCCAAATGTAATAATATGTTTGGCATTCACTGTTGCCTCTCCTTCATTTATGCATCCAGAAGTTCGCGAATAGGCAAAGGGGTATTTGAAACCAAATAGATATCCCTGTTCCTCCATTATTGTGCGTAAAGTGTTCCACGGTTTTGTTACTGCCCCTCTCGCGGCAAAAGGAATGTGTAGCGTTGGTTTAGTTTTCCTCAACACTGAAGGGTAATGGGAGAGGTACTGAGCACCCCGGAAACCATTGATTTCAAACTAAGCATCAGTTACTCCGAGCACTGCTCCAACCATCGACCTCTAGATTAGAAACCCAGAACCAATATATAGATCTTTGTAGAGCATAAATACGAATACACGCATACACTTCAACTAATGCTTTACTGCCTCCAACGTACGACAATGTCCTAAACCTAGTAATAACCTTGTCAGCATTCATTTGCATTAGAATTCATCATTTTGTGAAGTCTTGCATGTATGTAGATAGTCCCTAGATTGATACTACATCAAATTCCTTAGAAATTCGTGCTAATCGCTCCCTGTCCTGCTCTTTGTTACTCGAGAAACAATTTCGTCCCTCAATCGCACCTCCTATTGTTCGAATCATTCTCGCAAAGGCGACTCTAAACCAGTAGGCACCTAGTGAATTATAAATTTGTCCCACGTTTTATCTCTGAATCGTATTGCAGATGCGAGAACAACTTAAATTGACAAGAACTCTTCCGCTAAATGAAAGCTGCGATGGGAGGTTGTATTGTTCGGGGTTCTAAAGCGGAAGAGTTCTGGGCGCGCATATTACACCGACGACGATTAAACTTTATCCAAGGGGAATTAATAATTCGTATGCAATATCCATTTTCATTTTTGGATGAGCTCGCCAGCGCAATCCAGTCCGAGAACTAATTTGCTGGTTATTAAAATTAAATTGGTTGATGACAAGGGATTCCTACGCATTCGAGGAATTGGGTTAACACATAATTCATTACAATTACAATATACCTTTATCGTGATTTTAGATTGTTTAAGAAGTTTATATAATGAAGTTTATTGCTAGCGTCACTTTAGTACAACTTTTAGACATATTGTCCGATAGAACTTAGGATAGAATAGGACAGAAAAAATTGGAATGTCAAATTGGCGATATAAAACGGACAAAAGAATTTAGTTACCACTAAGAAGATGAAATTGTGATAAACCAAGTAAATTGTGGACAATTAGATAAAGATTGTGTAACAAATCATATGCTATATCAAATTAGGTGTTCGAGCTATAAGTAAGTAAGAGGGAATAATACATCAAAAAATGTAAAATAAATACTTTATTTACACTGTATTTTCAATAAATGTATTATTCTTACTGCACATATTGTCAAATTTACAATATGAATGTGAAATCACAACTATCTAGTATGTCTCGTCCAATCAGAATGCATCAAAATAGTTGCAAGTGTTCACTGGTTGTTCCCCTCGCAGTTAAATTGGGAGAAGTGAAAGAACTTTTATTATAAAATATTCAAAATGGCAATTGGAAGACTTGTGTTGAGCATGTGATTCGAGAATAAACAAGAATGTGCACATTAGATGAAATTGTAGATCTGATTGAACTATTTATTATTTCTGTTGGTGACTGTGATAGTTTATCATACATTTCAGGGTTAGAGTAGAGAATAGGGAGTCAGTGAGTTGACTATTATTATGTTATGTAGGTATGTAAAAATTATGTAAAAGATTATGTTATGCCACTTCGAAATATAGTGCTAATAAAATAAAATTCTTAGCTTTATCGTACAGTCTAGTACTTGCATTTCTGAATTATGTAGAAGTGTCTTCAAAGAATAAAATTAAGATTTAATTGTAATTTATATTTACGTGAATCATGTTTGTACATTTATCAAAATAAATCAAGCTTTTTACCCATGAACATTAAACTAGAATTAATGATCATTTCCCTTTGTCTTTGCTTCTAACAGAGATATCAAAAACCTTCAGCGACATTTACAGGCTTTACAAATATTTCAAATTTCCCGCCAGAATGATCTAGTGATTTATCTGGTAATATTTGCAGTGGGTTTTTAATTTGCTCCTCTTAGTTTAAAAACAAACTATACATGACAATGCATACCTATTCAAAACTTGTGTCTACTTGGTTATAATTATCATAGGACAAGGTGTATGGCACTCTTCTATTGCCACGACGGGATAACTTATTTGCGGTATCATAAAATGGAATTTCGTCTGCTGTAATTTTTTTTTGCTGAATCACTACAATTTAGTGTTGAGCAACATCAACCAATAAGAGTCCAACAAGAGCACAATATCAATAAAAATAGAATCTTTAAACGATATTTCAAAATTCATTGCAGGAAATTACATCCCCAGAACTTACAATATTTAAGAGATATCTTTAATCCCATGTAGAATCTGATATCTTCAGAATACATTTTTTGTAAATATAGACCAAATAGCTCCTTGCAAATTACATTAACTTTTTCCCGGAATAAAATTTCAATTTAGCGTTTCGTAATAACCCTATCCAGAATTATCCAAATTTATTCCGGAATTTCAGACGAAAGTAGATCCATAGGGTTTCCATGCTGAAGGAGTACTTACTAATTAAAGTCGAACGATATAAAGGCACTTCGTAATTGGAAATTTTCCGCAAATAATTTCGGTAAAGAAATCAGGCCGGAAAGCTCCGAATTTACTTCGAACCTCGGCCCCAATACTTTGCCTTCCGCGAGGGCGGCCATACACACGGAACCATCTCCTTCTCACTTACACACTTTTCGAGGCCCTCGGTCGTTAAGATTGTATTTAATTTTGTAATTAAGTTCGCCCTCAGAAGGGTGTGTCGCTCCATTCTACCAGTTCCGAAACTCTCCGTCTGATAGGAATTAAAGTTCAACCGGAATAAAACTATGGAAATTGTTAAACCTTATCAGCATATCTCCTACACTCCGCTCTTGTGTAATTTTATCTCCTCGAAAATCCGTTTCCTCTTGGCAAAGTGGTCGGGGATGGGGAATTTCTCAACTCGGAACTCTCGACGTGTGATAGCAGTTGTAACATCGGCGTCAGCGTCTGTTTGTTGTCTAATGTTCTTAGTGTCTGAGCAGTTAATGGGTCGTATTATGTCGAGGAACGGCACCGCGCCTTTGATGCGCAGTACATGTTTTATAATACCAACTTTGGACGATTTTGCTCTGTGAAATTATAGAAGCGTATGTGGTAGACGGTAATGTAGTTTGTTGGCACGCCTAAAATAACGTGATACGCTCGAATTAGCTAATCGCATGACGCACGATGTTATTTAGCTAACTAGCAAATTATTTGTGTTTTGTGACGTGTTAAAATGTCAAGGATCTCCCAAGAAAATCAACACCTATATTATTTTCTTATTTTTTTAATTTTATTTTACTAATATGGGACATTCAACACGCCAAGGAAGCCCTATGAAAGAATGACACCTAATTACATAAAATGTAATGTATAAAAACACACAATCAACAACAATTACTAAACAAACAATGAACGAATGAGGTAATACGTATGCAATGTTTCAGTTATTTCAAGACAGTCATGTATTACTACCCAATCAAGCAAGGCCGTCTCAAGCCAAGTGGAGGCCCTGGGATGCACGGGTCCCTTTCGAGATAAATTTAGAATCGATATTAACAGGAACGAACAACATTAGCGCCGGTATAATTGATTTTTGAAAATTCACGAACAAATGAAAACATACTTAAAAAATCGGTACAAGAGGTGTTTTGCTAGACTTTTGAATGGCAAAACCACGAACGACCCGAATGACTCTTCAAGCACCTCGCGTTCAATTTTTTTCTGAAGAATTGTACTTCCCAAGTCACTTTTGATCCTTTTCAATTCCGAGAAGAACCGTTCTCCACTACAGTTAGTGACCATCATGCATAAAAAGATTCTAATTGATTTTACAATATCCGGAAAAGCGTCTTTTAAATGATGATAAAATGCTGAAATTCTCGAAACGGTTTTAGAACCGCTAGTAAGGAAGCTGGTGATTTGAAGATAAGGTTCTCGATAGACATTCGCAAAAGGTGTGCGTTTGTGTACGTTTTTTGTCTCTGGCGCTTTCTTACAGTCAGTTCAAACAACTTAAAGTTATGATATGCTGCTTTTTGCTGTAGAAAAAAGAAATACAAAGATGCAATAAAATTTAAAATGAATGGCTTGTTCGTGCAACGTCAATAGGCTGCTTTATATCTATAAAAATAACAGGGATAAAAGCCTTTGTGGATGCCTTTGAACTCGGCTTTGTTCCATAAAAACACCTCGTAAAAATGCCGATTAGTTGAAAAAGCAGGTACGTTGTTCATTTACAACAAAAATTATTGAACTTGAATAGTGTTTATGACTCAGGGATGTTTTCCAGAAAGTGATTTGTATGGCAATGTTTTTATTCTTCGGATTCAAGTTACTATCAAACAGTTTTATGGGTCCCAGACGGACGCGAGCATGATTTTCAACTTTTGCCGTTAGAGAGTTGCACAAGGCGTAGTTTGTAAATAATGAAATTTTCGCGAACACGCTGTATGATCGGAGTGAATCATCATCAGATATATCACTTAATTTTCATTAATGATTGATTATAAAGTTAAAGAATTCTCCTAAACTGCAAAAAGTATTGTTTTGTAAAGGTTTTTTTTCTTTTACACTTTGCGCTTTAGTGAGTCTTAGATGTAAACGAAAATGTGTTATATGTATTGCCGCATCAAGCGGTGATTCGAAAATTCATGCTTATCATATTAGGTTCGTGTGCCAGAGACGGTGTCGGTATCAAATCATTGGGGTTAATTAAATATGCGCAGGACTGCCACCTATACGATTTTGTAGGGAGTAAGGGTATATGGGCATAAAAAATGTTATTAAATCAAAGAATACTTTATTGTTTTTATATCTTGTAAATTAGGCCAGCGACAATTAATGGGCATAAAAAATGTTACTAAATCAAAGAATACTTTATTGTTTTTATATCTTGTAAATTAACATAAACAATGACACATCACACAGTACCACACAACAGAAGGGTTTTGGAGAAATTTCACACACCACATAGCGGGTCCACCAGACGAAGAACGACGCGCCAGTTAAACGAGCTCAAGTTGCGACCATAGAGTCCAGGAACGCAGTATGATGCTAGTACAGTTTGGGAACCGTCGACACACCAGTTACGTGGCGGTACAGTACATAATAGTAGATTGCTGTGGTAATGATGACAGGGATATTTGAGATGGTAACGGGAGCAACGAACTAAAAAAGAATAAGCTAATAGAAAAATCAAGATTGTATAAGTCAAGTGGGAGAAGTCAATAGGTCAAAGTTTATGAGTTGTTTAAAGTAGAATACTGATATAACGAGTTAAAAGGAAAAAGTGATTTGGAAATAAAGTGGTGGGAAAAGAAGGATTGGAACAGTCGAACGAGGGACAGTGATATAAGAAGATACGATAAGGGTGGTACACGAACGCACACTGACACAGTAGTAGCTTAAGGCATTTGCAAATTTAATTCATTAATTAAAATTATTTGTACGCATCGTTTATGAAAGTAACATTTCTGAATTGTATTATCAACACGTCTTTAGGGTTTTTGATATTATTTGAACATCAATTTTTGATTATATCATCATAATTTAAATTAGCAAGTGTCAGTTAATTGTCATTAAGAACTTGGTCGGCTTGTGTCAACTTGACATAAAAAAAGGAATCCAAATTTGTTATTATTAAAATTCATTAGAAATTAAATTTATCATTTTGTAACATTGCAGTACATTTTAAGTTCCCATCATTTTTAAGCCAACTTGGAGATACTAAGCTGCTTTAAAAGAATTATGTACTATATAAATTTTAAAACATTAAATACCCCTCTGCTTTTGTCTAAAGTAATTCCAATAAATTTGCAAAACCATTACCTTTTACCAGTAAAACTCGACCCTTCTACCGAGCTTATCTCCACCACATCGCTGTTCCAGTTCAAGTGATTAATGTACGCCACTAAAAGCCCTTCCTTTTTCTTAAGCTCCGGTCGGCTCCTCTTAAACCGAAAAGTTAAATGAGTATAAATTGGGCAACGCCGCCTGAGCAGCTTAAATATTTGCCCAACGCTCCGCTTGATCTGTTGTGGAACATCCAATCAAGGGGTGGGTGTTTGCACGTCGACGTCTCTCGAATAGCGTGGGAGTAACGGAAGCAAGGCGCCTTTTAATAGTAGGTAGTAGGGCACTCGGCTACTCCGTTACTAAACGAACTACTATACCGCTTGCCTACACTAATTAAAATGCAAATTCGTTTTAACCCAATCCTTAATCGAGCCATGCGTTTACTCACTTTCTATGGCGTTGTTTACATATTTATGGTCCAATAATTTTTAAGTGTTATTAGACAATTAACATACCGCAGGTTTGTTTACTATTTGAATAGGGTATTCCCTCTATAAATATGTATGTAGGTTACCAATTGAATATTTACCATGCATTAACTTACTATTTGTGTAACTGACTGTAATATTACAGGGCTGGTGAAGATAAAGGGAGTTGTTAGATTTTGAAAGAATGTTGTAATATGCAATTAGCCATATTATTTGTTAATATTCAGTAGTATGTATTAACAAATCGTTGTCGAACCCTGAAACTAAAGATTTGAGGTGAATCGGGTAGTCCAACTTTAATAAAAAACAACACTAATTGTGAGGGTCTAATGAGATTATAAAGAAGTATGAAAATGTCACAATTAGGATAAGAATGTAAAGTAACAAAACACCGACATTCAAAGCACGAAAACTATTTTCGTTCGGCATTTGTGGTAATATTTCTAGTGCCATCCATACTTCTGTTAATAATTTTTCTATGGAAAAGTATATTATTCATTTATTGTCCTGGATATAACGATAATTATAGGCCCTTAGGACGAGTTCGTAACTGGCATTTCGTTGGCACGACATCTTTCCTCCCCATAGCTGAGTGCGTAGCCGGCGTTCCGTTGACATGAAATTTATCCGCTTCTAGAACGAGTTCGTAGCCGGCCTTCCGTTGGCACCACGTCTTACCGTCTCATAACTCCCGTTGGCACGAGAGTTATCCGTCCTCAGGCACTATATTTTACCCAGCGATTCATCGTAAGGCGTAACCGAATTTCAATAGAAAACTAACAAACGTCGGTAGATCAGCAAAAATTTATTGTTTTTGGTTAAAATTATATATAGTGCAGTGTTACAACATTGACTTTTAATAGCACTAATCTCAAGGACGTTAATGTCAGAATATGAGACAATTGCATATATGATTTACAGTACTGTTGTGACAATTGAGTTCCTTTGTTACATCTGATTGATGTAACTAGGCAACTAGGCAATATAACAATACTACATGTATCGGAATTGATAGGTTTAATTAACGTATATTGAAATCTTGACGTTGGTTATGAGTTTGTAATTTTGAAAATTGGTTACTATATAAGAGAACTACAAGAATTTTGACAATATTTAGATTAAAATTTATAAATACCTTAATTACTTTGTTGTGTGTATGTGTATCGTGTTCCAACCCTTTTCTCTCTTCAGTCTTGCTTTACCCATTTCTTCTTAACTGCAACCTCCAGAATCTCTTTCCTTTTAACTACAACCTCCAGTATCTCTTTCCTCTATTTATGCGATTTTATACAATTCACTACTTAATATATTGTTTAATTCATTGCTGGTAATTATCGCCTGATGCATACAAAGATCTCAACTTTGACTTTCTTGCCTATTTTAAAATAAAAGTCCTTGTGAGATGTTATTGAGACGTTATTGACATTTAACATGCTACCTCATTAGGGTAGATTTTGTGTTTCCAGTTTCTAATTCCTCGTTATAGGCCCTGCCCAGTCTTTCTACTCCTTTCTACGCCATCATTGAGAAGATTGCTGCTTCTGGTCCAGCCATTTCAACCAGCCATGTACATGGCCCAGACATTTCATTCTTTGCTTTTTGATTTTCTTCACTGTCATTCTCTATGTGTTGTTCCAAGTCATAGTTTCCTCTTCTTCTGAATTTATCTCCCCCTATTCTTATAGGCCTCGGTATTTTCCTCTCCACCACTCTTAATTTTTCGTCTTTTTGTTAACGACAATGTTTGCTTATTAGCAGCCTCAAATACATATAACTGTCAACCTCTTCAAATTCTACCATTTCTCAAGCAAAGGCATAATATTAGTCGCAGCAATAACGACGTTCCATTTAGGTAGAGTAACTTGAAAAAATTTTAAACATATTTTATTATAACCAAGAAAGATGTGATTTGGAAGACAAATGTTTATTCATTGGACAATGAAAATAGCGACGGGTGAGGGAGACTGAAGCATTACTTTTGATTTCGTCAATTTCCTTAACTTCCATAACTAATATTGTACAGAATTAGTTTAGGAGTTTTTGAAATAAACAAAACAACTCCTAACCAGGTACGTGTTATAAATCCGATGAACTCTTATTGTAAGACTATCTACATACAACATTCTATTTCACACCTCTGTAATGTTACTGGTATTAAACAAATTCGTTTGCTACTTTATCTTTAAACGTTTCCATTAACCTATAAAATAAACTACCCAGCAACCCATAACTCTACCGAAATGTTCCTTCCGGGATATGTATGCGCGAGAGGCAACAATTCTGCGCCGAGAAACTGCAGGCGTAGTAATTTTAATTTAACCTTACATGCAACCGCCGTAACAGTAAATAACGACCAAGCCGCTCTAACCATATGTGTTTAACATTCAATGAAAAAAGGTCAAAAGAAAATTAAATAGAACGAAATACAAAAGTGCTTCGTAAGGCCTGAGGCGATCTCATTGTTTGTCAAGAGACTGGCGTTACAATTAAAAGAGTAAAGTCGACATTCCGGGTCTGTTTCCGACATTTCGTGTTCCGTCGTATTTACACGTTCGCGTATGGGGAGTGGGCGAACCTAGATAAACACATCGTGCGCAGCGCCGCCGTATGCAAATAAAAGTAGAACTGTAAATAAAGCAGATGTTTGCGTAAGTGACCTCCATTTTTCCGGGCGGCAATCGACGGGGCGGAAAAAATCCGGTTAAGGCTTCGATAAGAGAAGGCAGCGTACAAACGGAAGGTTATGGATCGCCCGGGAGAAGAACTAATGGTTCCATTGGTCGTCCGAAATGGAATTCTCCATGGATCGCGTGTAGAAATGAAATATGCGTCTCTGATAAACATTGTAGACGTTTGGCAAATATTTGGATCCCGCGGAATCAGGTCGACGTATGTAGATTCATGTCGCTATGTACCGTCAGATATTATGAAACGATATGGATTTTAGTATGCCTCTGGGATTTTAAAATCGGCTTATGGAACTCTTACTATTACTATTAGCATTCAGATGTAAACCGCCAAAAGTGAAATAATCCTTGGTAAGCCGGAGAATTATTGAAATGGGCAAACATAATAATAAAAAGAAATCTTTATTAGAAACGGGTTGGAGCCTCTTGTATATTTTTTTGCTATGAGCGCCTATCTTCGACTAAACTGAATCTCTCGAGGTCTTTCAGAACATAACATACGGACAATCGTAGATACCCCTTGGTTCGTTCAGAATCAACAGACTCATGGTGATCAAAAGGTTAAAGGGATTGAATAAATAAACAAACTTATTGTAAAAAATAGGATACAGTGACGTAAAATAGTAGAACTGAATCAAGAAAAAATACCCCACCACCTTAGTGAGGATACGTGCTTCGGCAACTAAGTTGCCATCCTCAATAGAAACCAGAAAGGAAACTTAGGTACTTAGTATCTCTGGTTAACTGAACAGTTTTATTCCACTTATGATATGGCGAAGAGCATATCTTCCAAGGTTTAACCTTAATCAGAGACACTAAGCCTAACACTTGATTTAGTTAAGGAACCTATTGGAGATGAATATAACTTTTATTGTATTGTTAGTGTGTTTACCCTTTGTTCCTATTAATAAATTCCAACGATTCCAAACACTTTGCTAACCTGAGACGATTGAGTTAAAGATCTTAGGTTCTCACCCTGGTTGCGATGTGAGGATGTCCCAAGCCCATTTTTCTTATTTATATAGTTCAAGGTAACATTCTGACTATAATAAAGTTATACATACCAATTTTCTTCCTAATTAAATATGTTGACGTACAGTGCTACTTAAATGTCACAAAATATTTAGCTGTCGTGACAATAAAACTTTTGCCTTTTACTGGCTCCACATTAGAAAGTTTTATTTTATATTTTCATTTTCTTTGTTTAAATAGGAACCCTGCCGTAGTGGTCTAGTGGGTTGGTTACTAGACTACTAAATTGAAGGTCCCGGGTTCGATTCCCGGCCGTGCCAATAACATCCATGTCGTTTTCTCGGCCACGGTTCCACTCAGGCTGTAAAAATGAGTACCTGGAAGTCATATTCTGGGGTAATAATAGGCGGTCGGCTCGTAGCGCTTGCCACGTTACAGTCCTAGTGTACCGCAAAGGCAGACCACACGCCCTGCCTTTCTCTAAGAGCCTTGAGGCGTGTTAAAAGGGGACTATTATTATTATAAATAGGAACCAAGTTTGAATACCAAAGTAACCTAACATACATATACAAGAAATTCTATATAATATCTCCGAACTTATAGGGGTAAGCCACATTCCAGAATCATCCAAAAAATGTTTTTCAAAAAAAAGGAAAGAAAAACGAAAGAACATATCTGGAAACGTGGCGATATGGGCATTATTTTCGGACAACGAAGAAAACTTTTTTCCCAATATCAGTTTCATTTATTATTATAATAGATTGAACTATCGTTATAGAAAACTGAATTAACAAAAGTTTCGTACACAATTTAGTTTAACTAACTAGCTGGCCGGACCATATTCCCCGCCAACACAGTAAATCCTCGATCGATTATCAGCATACCAAGCCAATCCGAACATTACGCCTTAAAAAAGAAAAGTAGATCTAAAAATGATTTTCTAAATTGAATGTGTT
>JARFOC010000366.1:461883-504209 GCA_031763485.1 Osmoderma eremita | reverse complement strand
CTTTGTCATGTCACATCCACAGATTTAGAAGAAGCTGAACTCAGGAGATACCAATGCGAAAGTTGGATATCGTGCTTTAAGCTTGTTCTTTCTGACGAAGAAAAGAGACACTTCGATGGCATACATATCTCAGCGCTCCAAGTCCAAAACGACCATATCTGGTTTATTTGCTGTGAAAGGAGAAATTCACAATACTTTGCATTTTTCATTTGATGTCACCGTGTCTATTGCCTTGTTTTGGTATGGTGGCGTCAGTTGTTCATCCACTCGATACAGGCATCTTAATTGGTAATATGGTACCTTTAAGGCCATATTGTGGCGGGAAATGTATAAGCTTGGGGCGTATCTGGGACTGGTGGACAGCAAATGCATGGCGGTTATTATTATTATTATTGTAGCCATGGCTACCTACGAATTTGTGTAAAGTCTTATTATCAATAACTTTCTATTGCATTTAACGGAAATTTCTTTTCAAATAAAAAAATTCTTTTGTAATATTAGATTGTGGTTTAGTCAATTTTTTAAGACAAATATAATAATAATAATAATATATATTTATCCTTTAGAGCATTGAAACACAATATAGTACAAAGCGGTATAGGAAAAGTCGATCCTTAATAATAAATAATAAATACAACTGTATATATATGTGAAAGAAACACTTAGTGAGAGACTCCAACACCACTATCTGTAGGCAGCCACGGCTGACAATTTAACCCAACACAAATTCAGTTAAAGGGTAAAAGCAATTTTATATGTGAAGTTTTCTTAATTCAAGCATAAAAGATTTTATGCTTACGTCTTTAATGGAAGACGCTGGCTCATTATATAATTTGATGCCAGTGTATATGGGATTATTTGCAAAAAGACTCAATCTATGAGCCGGCATAGCGAACGTATCCGCACCTCGACTAAAGTACTCGTGATAATCTTCGTTGCGTGGAATGGTGAAGTTACAACTTTTAATAAATGTAAGTAAGTCTAGTATAAATAAGCATGGAAGTGGCAGTATATCCAGTTCTTTAAACAGCCATCGACAAGGATGTCGTGCAGGGGCACCCATTATGGTTCGCACAACGTTCTGTTAAAAACGGAATGCCCTTAAATTAAGAGACGCAGCTCCACAAAATACAACACCATACCTGAGGCGCGACTCGAAGCAAGCATAATACTTTTTTTTATTATTTCGACGCTAGTAACTTGGGACAATCTGTACAAGACAAAACATGCTTGTGAAAGTTTCTTGCATAGCTCATTAGTATGTAATTTCCAGCCAAGATGCGCTGCAATGTGTAACCCGAAGAAATTTATGGATTGAACCTGTTCAATAGATTTACCATTAATTAATTCTTAACAAACTATGCTTGGATTTGAAATAATTAAAATCCTAAATTATCGGTGGAAATTGTAAGAGAAAGTTGAATTTTGAAAAAAACTTTTTTGGTCATCCGGTGAAGAAACTCATGTGATTTCGTAATTGGCATTTACTGAATATCTAACTAATATTACCCAAATTTTGTCAAAAATAATTTACGTCTTAAAATTATAGTTTTTTATCAGTTTTGGAAGTTTCGATAAATGCAATTTTCTCTAAAACCAAAAAATTGCCTGCAAAATCCAAGTAGTCCATTTTGGGTTTTTGAACATGCACAAACTTTCGGGATATTAAGATTTTTAAAGAAGTCAAAAATGGAAGTTTTTCCCATACGGTACGAACAATGATACCGAAACTTACTAAGCGCTCGTATAGGTATGCCATTCATTTTAACATTTCTATCATCTTCTCTTTAAAATAGCAATATCAGTTGCGTTGGGACATATACCCTCCAGCTTTGCCATATATTTTCGTAACATAAGTGGCTTAGGTTGTTTATTATTAAATTCGACTTTAGTAGTAAGCGCATCAGCTTATTGTTTAGTAAACCGAGCCGGTTTATTTATGAACGGCGTTAATCCGTAAATGACGCGAACGTAGAGCTACTAAAACCGTCTGGGCGCGTCTATATTTATTTACAAAGGGTTAGTCTCGCTTACGTTGTATTTCCAATACAAATATTTACAAGGACGCGCGGGTAAACTTCCATATACGTACATATATAGGTGGAAGGAAAAACGTTATTCGGGTCTGTGCGTAATACCGGTGTAAAATTGCCGAGAAACAACGCCGTAAATTATAACGGAAAACATTTTTACTGCCGCCGAAGCAATATTCGCGATTCGTTATGAAAATAGAATTATCCCAGAAATTTATTGCCCCCCATCTGTTGTTATTTATGACATACATCGCTTAAAAATAGGCACATAATATTATGGTATCGATTGCATAGACTAGCGTATTTTTTATCCAATATATTACAATGGATGTCAAATGATACATCGAGCTACCCCCGAACATATCTCAATATGATAAGATACATGATTAATAAAAACTGAAACTTAGTATATATGAAATAAATAATTGCAGAAAAATACTAGGGTCAAATAAGTAAAATAAATATTGAACGTGAATAATATATTCTGCTATTTAAATTAAATCTTTCTAAATCAAGGTCAATTCCGGGAGGAAGTGTCAAATGTAAAAATGTATAAAATAAGCTGGAGGACATTTTAACGCATTGTTAGCATGTATTTAGGAGAAATAATAATGTTACCACATCAGGCCGTATAAGAACATGTGCATTATATCAAAATCATTGACATAACCTCCTAGAAGTTGATAAAATTTTAACATGATATTGTACATAAAAATAACACAGCTCAATGTTATAAATTAAGTGTGTTTGCTAATGTGTATCTAAACCTATAAAATTGCCATCAGTTAGAGAAAAACAGCTTTTCTCCATGAAACTAAATCCAAAGGGCGGTATCAATTACTCTGAGTTGATATCCAGTTAAATCGATCAGGAAACGGGTGAATAAATCTAATAAATCACCAGTTCATTGTGTGTGTGGATATGGATTGCAAACTTGGGGAGGGTGGTACAGCCACACGCACTTGGGCAACCCTTACTGGGCCCTTTCTGCTACTTCTCCCCTCTCCCTCCCAGGCGGCGTCGCTCTTCCACCGCCTACTCGAGGCACCCCAACCTCAGGACGAACTCGAGCAGTGCGACAGTCGAGGCGCCACCAAAATCGCCCACGCTGTGCCAGCATTCCCTCAGAACGGAGTCCTAATTTAGACCAGTGCCGGGCAGTCGCAGAAAATGTGCTTCGGCGTCTCGTCCTCAATATAGCATGCACGGCAGAGGGTGCTGTCAACTAACCCCATGCAGTGCACATGTTTATTTAGCTTGCAGTGGCCAGTTAACTTGGCGAAGGTTGCTGCGAGAAAGAAGCAGGCAATATTTTGCCGTCCTGGACGATAGCCTCGGAATGACTTTACGTGCCTGGCAGCATGTGGTCGCAGATTCCCATCTGTTTTCATGCAGAATGGCAGTCCGTTGTTTTATTAGGTCGCTGAGTGTCGCTGGTTCCAGTCCTACAAAGGGGGAACACGATTCCCGCCCCGCCAACACATCAGCAACTTGGTTGCCTAGGTTTCCTTTGTGTCCCTTCGCCCATACGAGTGATACGACATTATGGGCAGCGATAGCCTCCAGGGTGTTGTAGCATTGAAGCATCAAACCCGAGGCAATCTCGTAATTGTTGAGGGCCTTTAGGGCAGCAGTTCATTGTGTGCGATGGTAGATGTTCAATGTGGTTAAATCGAAGGAAATTAACAGTAAATTAGAATCTGATAAAAAGATAAGAAAAAAACAGAATATAATAGTCATTGTAGTATCTGAAATGAAAGTAAAAAGTAAATTATTGAATTAGTAAAATTAATCAGTTGTTTTTGAAAGAATGTCACTAAATGGAAAACAGCCAATCATAGAGCGGCCAATTTGACAAGGGAACTAGAAAAGTTTGACAGTCAGTAGTAGATTAGATGTTGGAGAGAAAACTTCCTTGGTCCAGAATCATTAGTAAGAGGGCATTGTACAAACAACACCTGTCAGCCAACTCAGCAAAAACTGATAAATTAGTAAAGCGTCTGAAAGTAATGCCATACCAAAATTAACGCAAATTAAATAACAGTCGGTTACAAAGAAACAAAATGGTTCCCGTATCTTAGCAAATAATACACCTGATCCCGAGTCCATGACGACAGATAGAGAGTACCTGTAGTATCCACCAATTGGTGTGCTAGGGTTTCTCGATCATAAATAGTTCCAAATATATACGGTGGCTTAAAATAGTAAAAAATAAAAGATAAAAAATACTATACCACTTCGATGAGTGAAGAACCCAGATACGAATTTCGGCAACTAAATTGCCATCCTCAGCGGAATCTACGAAGGAAGATAGTGTTAGACGTTGCACTCTAGATTCTGCTGAGGATTGCAACTTAGTTGCCGAAATACGTATGCGGAGTTCGTCACTCATCGAGGTGGTAAGGGTATTCTTTTAATAAATAATTCCGATAACCACGGGTGGCGTTCCAACCGTTTTCCGTACGAGTCCTTTACTCTAGTCTTGAATGTCACAGGCATCTCTGAGGTTTGGAAGCGCAAGTAGATATATTCTAAGACGAAGTCAGAGTAGTCTGAATAGTCACTGTCGATATCCTCGTGTACTACACGTAATTCACAGAATTACGCGGCACCTCCACCAAAACTAAAACTTACTATTGTAGTAAGACATACAATATTTCATGCTTTGTTAAATATTTATGGTTGTTGCTGCAATAACGTTAATTGCGCCACAATAATATGCAAATTCAATCCACCCTTCTCAATGTACGTTTAATTTAATGCGGAAACATTACATGCATCCAGAATTCATTAATTAATCGCAACAGTGATAACAATTAGAGCGTGGATTAGCCAGATAAAGATGTCTACCGTGCAATTTAGGCGACGCCGCATATAAATTTAGATAAACGCTAATCGCTAGATATACATACATTCAATATCGTGGTTTGGCTGCAGTTGCACTGCAGATTATCCAGATTGCCTAATATTATAATTGGTGGCGTAATCTCTTCTGGTAACGCTACCTAACAATATTAAATTCGGAGTTGTTATCGTTCCTGATAACAATATCAGTACATGTGCGGGAAAATGACATTTTGCAGGCCCCATATTATAGAGAGCGAAAGTATGTTATAAATAATTTACGGCATACAATTGCTTTCAAATCCTGGGATATCAGTTAGGGTGTAAACTGCTATAAATCCCCCCTATAACCTTGTTTTACGGCTCTTTCAATAATACAATATCGATTCTATAGAGACCCGAACAAAGCTTCCGTGCACGGATTTTCTTCAAAAAAGAAAAATGTATGAGGATGGATTTGATACTTTGTCCTCATTCCAAATAAAAATAATATACCTTTAATAACTTTAGCAACAGACCAGGGAACCCTATGAAAATAAAAAGAATGATCAAATTAAGCGTCTCGGTAAAAACTTCCTAATTGAACAAGTTTATACATCATTATTTCGTGATAGCACGTCGTCAAGATTTATTAAAGACGAGTATTTTCGTTTTGTCGTCTGTTATTGCTGTCAATGAATTAAAAAAAAAACTGGAAATTAGTTATTCTCTTGTCAGGACCTTTTGTTTATCTTAAAACTCTAGAATTTGCTAGGGTTTATTGTCGGAAATTATCAGGCTGCAGTAATGAGGAAGTTCATGCCGGGCTAGACACCTGTACAGGATGTCGGGGTTCGAACCTCCGTTGCGGCAGTCGATTTTTCTAAAGATCGGTTGCAGCAAGGGTGGTCGGTGCCCCTTCCGGTACCCTTCAGTGTTGAGAATAAATCAGCACTGCTGCCCTCTACGGCGAGGAGAGGCAGTAACAAGCCATACACTTCACACACACACACGATACACACGTACACAAACCTAATGTAGAGTGATACAATAGGTCTCAAGGCCGCAGTGTTAAGCTTCTGCATTAGGATACAAACAACAACAACAATAATGAGTAAGTTTGAGTATATGAGTACACATTACAAAGAATATTTAAACATCTATACACATATAAAGACAACATACCACTACTAGTACTGCTGACCCTTACTCTTTGTTACTTTATAGATGGTTGAGGTTGACGTAAATGTAGTTTTGTAAATCTGAAATTTTACGGAAACGAAATATTAAAAAGCTAGTTCTTCAAATGTTGCGTATCATATAATATCATTAACTACATTTAGATAAAGGAATAGATAATGCATCATGCAAAATGCTACACAGAAAAATTGAGAACAACCCATTTGTTTAAGGAGTATATACCAAAGGATGAAATCGGGGACGCTAACATGCATGTAAATGTATGTACATGCATACATAGTATCGAGGGTCCTTGATACACTTGTGCCGCAAAGGACCTATTGTCTTCCTTTTAGCGCGAAGCTGTAGACAGGATTTGAAAGACAAATAAGTGCGTGTCTATTATACGGGACAATGATAAAGTTTTCGATAAACCAATAATCTTATCATTTAACAGGGTTATTGTTTAAAAATGGAAACGTAGTAATCTTGCTGGTTAGAAAAACATATTGTAAGGAGAAAATAATCAATCTTTACATTTTTAATTTGTATTCTTTAAGAAATGCGATAATACTGGTCAACAACAAATTTGTCACAAGGAATGTGACAGATGTCTGAAGCTATGTCGATGATGCTGATTTCGATAATGAAATCACTTTTCTCCATCGCGCTTAATTTTCTTGCGAGTCGTTACTCTATATTTCCAAAATGTCTTGTTTCTTCTGCAATAGCTGATTTAGATGTTGCTTAGATGTATTGGTTGAAAACAAAATATGTACATGAAATTTCCATACGTGTAGTAAATGACATCGGTACGACAACATTGACGATGATTTTGTGTCTATTGTGGATTCTGACTGCGTGAGTGGTTGTTATTTATCTCAATCGAACTGCTCCAACTGCTTGAAACTTATGCAATATGGTAAATTCAATTGAAATATATGTGGAGACTTCAAACTACTTGTAATTCTGCTTGACATGCATCTCGGGTACACAACCTACTGCTGTCCCACTCGTATAGAAACGAGTGGGACAGCAGAGACGGAAAAGACCACTATTCTGAAAAAAATGGCCTACTGATAATGAACTGCTACCTGGACAAAAAAATGTGATAAACACTGTTGACAAAACATTGTTGACCCGGAAAATGTGTACAAAAAATTGGGACGAATAATCCATGGACAGAGCACGCTTGGATTCCTGTATTTACAGCAGATATTTCCCAAGATGAAGGATATCAGAATTAAGGAAGGAATATTTATAAGACCACAAATTAAAGAGTTAATGGATGATGTTAATTTCGTTGAACTGTTAGGTGATGCTGAAAAAATGACATAGCTGTCTTTTAAGGGTGTCTGCAAAAAATGTTTGCCAATTATAAGGCAGGAAACTATGGCGAAATTATACATGACGAAGTTGTCCAGAAAAAGAGAGGAACAAAACAGTTTGTATTTGATGTTTAGATTTCTTAAAATTGTATGTATTAGAATCCTTTTGTTCAAATTCCAATTCTCAATGAAACTGTTATAAAATATACAGAGTGTTTCATTTTAAAAGATATTGTTTCAGTGAATATCTCGAAAATGCGTTGCTCATTTGTATTTGTGTTTTCAACTACGTCGATTTAACCGAATTTGTAGCTCCAATAGTATCAAAGTTAGCAATGGTTGCGCGCTGAATTCAGAACAATCTGTATATATGATCTAGCTGCTGCAAATAAAGGAGGAATTGTGATTGGTAGATAACAGAATAGTTTTACGAATATACATATGACAAAATCCATTCATTTTGATAGATATAATTTCAATGTAATGCCTTAAATTAGTGAATTTAGTTATGGTCTAGGGGGAAAATTAATTTAACTTTACTGCTGACTATTACAATATAGTTACTAAATCTGTTGCTGTACTAACGAATTATCCACCAGTCACCCGTGCCAAAAGTTTGAAAAAATGCTTCAACACAATATTTAATTACTTCGAACTACCACAAAACTACTACAAATTGTTATACATTTTAGTTATCATCTGTCAATTTCTATAAATCATAGCCTGTTGTTATCAGGGATCATCAAAAATTAATACTCCGTATACTACGTTTAATATTTACGGTATTAGTTTGCAATATGGCGGCGGCATTAGGTGTTGTATGTCGAAAGTACAAAGCAAAGTTATAAAATCAAACCGATGAAGCGTTAAAGTGCTATAAAGGTTGCAAAAACTTTATTCATTATGCATGTAGTGCCTACAAACCTATCGAATTGAAACTCAAGCAAAACAAAACTACTCGAAAAAAATATAACTAGTGCCACAAGCTCTGCAGTGGAAAATCGTCGATGGGTTGCAGAAAATATTTATGAAGAAGAGTTTAAACCTTCCAATACCATTATCAAGCCTTACAAATTTAGAAATTTTGGGAGAGAAATCATAACAACCACGAAAACGTAAAACGTACAAATGTGCCATACAAAGAAAAACATAAAAGCAAAACAGATTACACATTACTGCATCAAAATATATAGATTGTGCAAAATAAATGGGACGAATTGTTGATTTTCATTGATAGGATAAAAGCACAAGTAGATGTTACTACATTAACGGAACACTATTTGAGGCCCAATGAAAATATTCCTCTCAAAAGTTTGGAGAAGGAATCTTGCTTCACTAGAACTTGGATCTTGTATATTAACGATTACCGATCCTGAGTTTTTCGACCTTACTATTCTGAAAAATCAAACTTATCAAATACATAGATGAATTTTTACAGACACTTGACGTGTACAGAATCTTTGGGTTGCAAGAGGCAACCCAAGCAGAGTTCCTGTTGGGCAGAATGGACTCCTATAATATATATTAGATTCAAAACTTTTTATAAAGGATCGCACAAAAATCATTTGCCAAAGGTACAAAACCGTCCAAAATAGTATGGCAACGCATTAAAATATTTAATTATTTACACGAATTATTCACATGAATGCCTTTAGCTAGATTTATAAAAGACTTAAAACTGTACTTAGCCAGTGAAACATTTTATACAGTTAATTACTATTTAATTACTTTGTGCATTTTAAAAAGTTTGTGTGCACAATATATGTTTTGTTTATTCTGTTTTTTCTGTGCACCTACATATAATAAAGGTGTATCTATTATAGGTTAACAATTGATGAGAATTTAGTCGTATCGGTAATGTGTCAGCGAACGCGCCTTTCAGGTCGCCGAAGATGATCTGTGATTGATCAGTGATCAAGGACGCGTTTTGGCGAGCTCACAGAGTGACCGAAGAAGCCGTAGACGAACTGCGTACAAACTAAATAGCAGTGAACCGTCTCCACGTCAACTCTTCAAATCTCTTGGTGGTTATCCACACCTCATAAAAATTGGAAAACGACTAAATGTTACTGACGAACGTGCGCGAGAAATTTACTGTGGATGAATGTTGTGCTTAGTGTACGAAGATGTCTTGAAAAGGTATGGTTCTCGGACGAAGGTCACATGCACCTTAAGGGTTATATCAATCGACAAACAACTCGGTTTCTTGGATTTTAAGACAGATCTCGTTGTAGATATACCAATCCACAGTGCCCGGGTTACTGTTGTATCTGGGCATGGGATAGTTGGTCATTACGCTCTTCTATTGAGGACGAGAACGAGCATCCAGTTGCTGTTAACAAGGAGCTTTACAGACAAATATTATTACATGCTTTGCTACAGATTAAGAAAAAACTTTTCCAGCTGTACAGGCAATGGTATCAACATTTTGAACACAGAATAATTCCTCACGGAAGAGACTTCGAGTACCCTTCTCATTCACCTGATCTGACGCCACCTAATGCATACATCTGGAGAACTAAGACTTATTTTCAACATTTGGAGCAACTACTCTTTATAAATGTTCAATTATCTACAAAATCGTTATGAAACTTATTTACATCGAAATGTTGAACATTTATGTAAATTATATAAAATATATGATAAATGCAATTTCCATTTTCGGTAACGTTTATTTTAGCGAATACGCTTCGTGTTGAAATACTCCACAAGTAAAGTGCTTAATGGACAATAGTATATTTATTACATCGCGTCTATACCACAGAGATGATAATCTTAAACGTTACAGTAGGCTTGCTGCCATCAATTACCCCACCATCCATTATTCTCAACTTTCGCTCTACTTTGTTTATCAGATCGCCTAAAGTTTTCCCTGCAGCACGGCCGAAATCCGTAAACGCCCACCCGATATCCATCAAGGACCTAGAACTCGAACGATGTGCAGCGGCGACAGTTGGGACAAACGAACTAAAATTAATTCTCCTCTTCTCCTTTGTCTTTTTCTTTCACGCTCCTTATATGTTTTCCTGATTCCGGCGACCGTCCGCAGCCCCCTCTAGAACGCGAATTTCGAGAGCAGTCGCTTTGTATTTCAATCACGAAGTTACACCCATTCACGTACGGATCAGATGATTTCAATTTCAACTTCGGTACACGGCCGGAGCACACCCGACTGGAATAACGTATTATTTCCACACATGAACCTGTCAATGTGAACTTTGTATTCGGCTACACGCAGACAGATATACATAACGAGAAGGTTATTGAGAGAAGTTTTCCAATACAAGTTCGGCGGGGAATTATGTTCGTATTGTTCCATTTTGATGTCTGTTTGGTTGAGAGGTAGCTCCGTTCACCTTAAATACATTAGGTATCATCTGGTGATTTCTAAATTTCATTTGAATAGATATGGGAAAAGAGAAGTTTGTTATTAGCGAACACAAATGAGTAGGTGGAACACCTGAGAATACTAGCAAAGTAAAAGTTATTTAATAAAACTTTTTGTTTTAACAAACCCGTTGGGGAACGTCGCAATTTGTTATTTGGCGATTTTATATTAGGCAATTGCTTAGCTCCCGATTTTCGCCAACCAGGGGTTGTACAGGCCGTATAGGCTGGATTGTTGCTTGATCGGCGACGTTTGGTATGTATATAAGCACAAATATTAACACTTAAAAACAGTTTAACATAATTTACACTACATACATATAACAAAGAGTAGATATAAGAACTGCTTTATTGGGTATAGAAAGCTGACACCTATAACAGTCAACGAACTCCTCTACGCAGACGATTTAATTTTTATTGCAAACGCGAAGGAGGCGCTAAGAAACAAAATAGAAGCATGGGTTGAAACACTGAAGGAGTACGAATTAAAAATAAATATAAAAAAGACAGAAGTTTTGGGTATAGGATGTAATGCTACGATTATAGTGATAGAAGTAGGAAATGATCCATGTTTGAAGGAAAAAGTAGTCTAGAAAGAGTAATTAATAATAGAATAACAAACACTAATAAAATCTACAGAGCATTATATAACACCTGCTTCAACAAAAAAGAAATCAGTAAAAGAACAAAGATTAAGGTATTTGAATCAATAATAGCACCCATACTTATGTACTCCTCTGAATCATGGGCTCTAACAGAAAAACTGAAAAGTAAAATACAGGCCTGCGAAATGATAATATTGAGAAAAATAAGGAGTGTAACAAAGTTAGATAAAATAAGAAATGAATAAATGAGAAAGCGTTTAAAGATAAAAAGTATAATTAACAAAATCGAGACACAACAATTGAGATGGTTCGGTAGCGTATTAGAATGGGAGAAGAAAGACACTTAAAAATTATCTGGGAAACTAAAGCGCAGGACAGACAGGCCAGGGGTAGACCCAGAGTTACGCGGAATGAAGGTATAAGGAAAATCTTAGCATACAGGGGCATTCTATGGACTCAAGCAAAGACAATGGCAGCAAACAGAACGCAATGGAGAAGATTAATTACCTCTACATCTCGGGTAGAAGAGGAGATGATATGAGATGATATCTCCCAAGATAATACGACTAACACCTTCTTCCTTTTTAGGTTCCACTGAGAATGGTAACTTAGTTGCCGAAATGCGTATCTAGAGTCTCTCACTCATTGAGGTGGTATGGGTATTTATTTGTTTTAGTTCTATTACACATGGTTCTTAACATTTATATTGCATAGAACGTGGACGGAAGATCTTTACAGAATTTTCTCCATACTTTCCCCAATCTAGACTATTATCTAAGTTATTCCTAAAAAATTGGTATTATGTACTTGTTTAATTGAACGTGAGTGAAGTCTTATTAGGCTGGATTCAGGTGTATTACTGATATCCGGACTAAAACACACAGCAAACAGTTTTGTCATTACTTATATGAAGCTTATTTATGCAAAACCGTTGAGCAAAAGCACTTAACAACTTTTGCGTTTTTAAAATCAAATTATGCTTATACTGACAAAATGCTTTATATATAAATTAACAGGTAACTTGTTTCTATAATTAGTTTTCAGTATAGTCTGACGAAGTCACTGTGTTGGTGAAATAATTGTTACTGTGTAATAATAAATATGTGAAAGTAATTTTAACATTTTTAGTGGATAACCATCTTTCTTGTTGTTTTAGTACAACGTCTATCATCGAGACATTATTCGCGTTTTATCCAGAGATAATTCTTTTTAAAAACTAGAACCTAGCGTAAATCTGTACTCGACACGCGCTAATAACCGTACGCGTTAAGAACGTAAGTAACTTTTAATTAAAATCACTTTAACTTCACAAAGTGCTGAAATGTGTTCGCCGCTTAGCGACCGGGATTTACCGCTGCTGCGCTCCCGGGCGAATTTTGCTATTTAACAATAAATATGTTCCAGGCGAACCATAAAAATGGCGTAGGCAGTGGCTATTCACAAGCCTGCCTCGTAAGCGCATGAAATATTATCCGACCACAATTACTTTTAACGTTAACCCCGATTTAAAACGGTGTCGTGGGTCCTTCGTTAAAAAGTTTTGTTTAATTTATTTTTAAATTAATCCCTATATTCCTTAAATATATTCTAGTAAAATAATCCGTATTAAGTAAATCACAAAATTTTTTTTTTCGTTTTAAATATTACGTTATATTATAGGATACCGTGGCTTAAAATAGTAAAAATAAAAAATAAAAATACCCTTACCACATTGAGTGAAGAACTCCAGATACGTATTTCGGCAACCCTAGTTGCCATCCTCAGCAGAAGCTCCAAAGGAAGACAATGTTAGATGTAGCACTCCGAGAGATATGAGATGTTTTGCCGATTTTTACATTGTCCGGGCAGCATATTATATAACGTACAACCTAAAAAGATTAAATTCTTCTGAAATAGGGCAGCTTTACCAGTCGGTGGCAATAAATAATCTGTTTGGCGTGTATCATAATTTTGAGTAATGCCAATAGAAACTAATGATCTGTATTTATAAACAAAACATAATACATCGAGGGTGTATACGCCATATAAAATTAGTACTTTCTCTGTTTTAAAAGTTTCACTGCAAGGTTCGGTATAAGATAGACCGAATACAATTTGAAGTACTCGTTTTTGTAATAGAAAGTCCTTCGGTGCCAAACCCAGAGCCCCAATAAACAATCCCAAAAGCCATCTTTAAATGGAAGTTAGATAAATAATATGTCCTCAGTATATTAATATTACAAGACCTTGTGAGAATATAAAGAGCATAGTATAGTGTATTTGCATATTTAATAAATTGCCCCGATAGTTACTAATGTTCGATATACAACGATACAAAAAAGAACCAAGAAAGTTTTTTTATTCAGCATTGTTTTTATTATATTATCGAATATCTAAACTTAATAGACGTGACTGGCCAGTGACTGTTTCAGTTTAACATACATACATACTATATATTTTTTTATATGTATTCTTTTTTATTTGTCAAAACCTATATGGTATGATCGAATTGTGAATAAAGTATATTATTACTATTATGTTCGGTTTAATTCTATACAAAGAATATCAACACCTTAACATCGCACCTTAAATACTCATCACTAGTAATCTTCAACAATTCAGAAAATTGATTCAATTCTTCTTGTTGGCCGCCTCAGCTGATATCTTTAAATATACAAATAAACTTTTGTGGGAGTTAATCGCTAAACCGTTATTACGAAGCCACCCCACCATATAGTATAGTAGCCCCGTTAAATGAACATGTGAGAGTAGTGGTGCCAATTGCAATGTTTATGTCATCTGCATAAAGAATGAAATTACCTACTGATGTTAAAACTTTTGGCAGATGGTTTATAAAAATTAGAAAGAGAGTGGGTCCCAATACAGACCCTTGTGCGCTCCCTTATTAACATTGGAAATATTAGAGGTTTGCTTGTTTATCATTACTTTTTGTTCACGATCTGACAAATAACTTTGAAACCAGTATAATAGAGTACTTACTGCTAACACAGTAACTATGCAATTTCGAAAGTACCTAATAGCTTGTGATTAATATTATCGAATGCTTTCAACAAGTCAATAAACATGACAAGATGTAAGTAATTTGAAATCCAAGAATCGAGAAATTTGACCAACAAATTTAAACAACGCTGTTGATTAGCAATTAGGTAAGAATCCATTGTCATACTCAGTAAGCAGATCAAATTTGTTGAAGTACAGGAGTAAGACTTCATTTATCAACATCTCCATGAGCTTGGAGACAAGAGACAAAATACTAATCGGCCAAGGCAGTTGCAATCACCCTTCTTGTATATAGAAGCAATATATGAACTTTTTAAAGTTGAAGGAAATATTCATGCGTAATTTATTATATATGCCAAAGGTGTAACAAGCACTGAAGCACTCGTGAAGTAAGGTAGAAGGAATAGAATCATGCCCAAAGGTGATATAGCTATTTAGTACATAAAACTGCCAGTGAGCTTTCTAGTAGAGTAAAAATTAGGGCAGTGGATGCACAAACACAGACCGCTGTTGCAAGTTACGCCACATTATATTTACAAGCAGATGGTCAAGTATCGACCAGTAACCCAAATACGGATCGCGATCGGACTTCGTGGACTTTGGAATTGGTATTTCGGCAGGATCGGCCAAGGTGTCAGTGAGGTTGAACGATGTATGTTTTCAGACTTCCGGGCGTAGCGATTTTAGTTTACCATATAGTATGAATGGGGAATCTTCGATGCGTAATAATGATAAATGGAAATCTGTCCTAGAAGTGTTTGTTTTGGCTGGTAGCCATGGTAGGTCATTTGCCAATTACTTGACACCTTTGGTAAAACGCAAATATCATGTAGAGATACTATTCAAACTTAATACCCGTTTTCCAGATATTGTCTCAAATTTAGCTAGCATGTGTCGAAATTTTTAATATGCATGATCATGTTTTCATAAATGAGCGAATGAATGACTATTATTATAAATTTTGGTTTAATTAATTTTCAAAGATACTTCAAGATATGTACTCTATCTTTGATGAAATAATATAGTAATAATAGAATTCGCACAACACGAAAAAAATAAAAATTAAAGCAGGAGAATCCTTATTTTAGTTTTCAGTTTAAAATTTCCTATTTTTGATTCAAAAACTAATGTACTAGCCCATATTGTAGATAATAACTCTCTTTGTTCGATTACAATTTGTAGCGAAATTACTAAATAATTTAGTTGACTCTCCTACCGGAATACCTCATATCTCAAGCTAACTTGTGGAAAATTGCACTGCCCCATAACGTGTTTACTCCAACAATAACAGCTTTGAATTCGCTTTTAGTTCATATTAGTAGTTCTAATAGAAATATCTCATGTCTGACGTGTAGGTTTACTATGTTCATGGTTTAAATAAAAATTTCTTTTTAATTAATACAAAAATAAAGGTGCTTTAAACACTGCTCTAAATAACTGCAATGCTTATTTAAAATTTATTAAAACAGACTTCAGAAAATGCAAGTGGTTTTTACTTCCTTATCTTTAGGTTAGTGGTAGCGATGTATTAAATACATCGCTACCATGTAATACCATTTAAAATTAAATTTCCTTCAAAAATATGTAATTTTTTTAATATCTTAGTAACAAAGTTTCAATAGTTACTTTGTGTTTGCAACAAGAAGTACCACTGATTTTAAAACTTAACCCATTTTAGAGCTAGTAACTCTAAGCCCAATGGTAGCAAAGTTAGCGATAGCAAAAACCTAAATATGAACCCAGTACATTTCATATTTACTATTTACTTTGCAACTTTTTAGTGTTCCGTTTACTCCGTACGATAAAAGCGACTTTGCTAAATTGAACGAATCTGACGTTCAAAACTTCCAGTGCATTAATTTTTTATTATTTGCCTATTTAATATTAAATAGAAATTCCTTTATCCACGGCCATAAGGCATAATACTTCATTTAATTTTTGTAAAGGTTTCCATCCATTGTGTATACTCATCTACTCTACTCCACCCTCTTCTACTCATCTTACATATTCAGCCGCTATTAATATCTACAGCTAATATATTTCATGATCCGCCTTGTTACTAACACAATACAAAAGTTAAGTCCTTTAACTAAATATAAACTTTGCATTTCAGGATTTATATGATATCCAGAAATACAGATTTACCTTAAAACGCTTCGTCAGAAATAGAAAATTTCATACGCCTCAGAAAAATGATTACTCTGGAATAAGTTTAAAGGAGGATTAAACTGTAGGAAAATTATATATCTAAGATAGCAAAAGAATTTAGCATATTAAATTTTTTTCCGACAAAGTTATCGTTATTTTATTTTTAATAACTTTGTTGGATGCAATACCAATTCCTACAAAAGCGAGAGGAACTTGAACGGAAGTAATAAAAATCGTAATTACACCGAGTATCTTTTATGTAGTTATTAGTAAAAAAGCATAAAAGTTATTTCTTGTTCTGGACAAATTGTCGTAGGAAAGCTAAACAAAAACCTTAAGCAGATAGATTAATTTTTCCATTGCACCAATATTTCGCAATGTTATTTTTTGTAACTTCTTTGCATGTTTAGGTGTATGTTATTATTTTGAAATTACATAATAATTATATAATTGGATCACTAAGTTTATGTTAACGTTAACTATATACGAAAATTAGTTTAGAATTGTTTGATCTGATTCTAAGACGTAATGGCATACAAATAAGAATTAGTAGACTCACTTTGACTCATTTAAAGGAATAACAGAAAATATAATGGATGGCCCAACGGTTATTTTACTATCATTTTAATACAATGTTTTATTTTTCCAGTTTCTCTTTTTCACATCCCCCAATATACAATTTTATTGCATTATACAGCGTGTTTATGATCAATTTTATATTCAAATTACTGTGAGTTGGGGGTGTTGTATACTGCAAATGGCACAGTCTGAAATTTATTTTTTGCAAGTATAGATTTTTTACTGTGGCCCACTTGACACGAGTCAAAACTCCAATACAATCATTTCTCAATTATTTTAAAGGGATCACCTTGTATTTTATATCATAAAAAGAAATGATACTTTAGTTACTTTCATTTTTATTAAGCACCCTCTATATCTAAATCACAAAGAAGACTTTAAAATATCTTAGAAATTAATGACTTTAGGTATAGAGAGTGCTTAATAAAAATGAAAGTAATTCTTTCTCTCTTTCTTTTTATGATATACAATACAGTGTGACCTATTTAACATAATTGAGAGATTAATGTATTTGAATTTTGACTCGCCCAGTATTCAGTTTTGACAATGTCACTTTTCTATAAAAGTGCGCCAATATAAAATATCTATGCTTGTAAAGAAAAATTTCAGACTGTCAGTAGACAAAATCTCGAACTCACAGTGATTTGCATATAAAATTGACCACAACTTCTGAAACACGCTATATATATGGAACATCCTGTATATATGGAAATATGAAAAATATGAAAATGTTAAGTTTAAGACTGTCTACAATTTTCGTAAATAACTTTTTCTTGATATCTCAGATGATAACGGATATATCGAGCTTTGCCACACTAATGCGTTACCCTGTATATACATACATATGTACTGTCTCTGACTATACAGTGTGCGCGTATATTTAGCCAGTATAATTGGAGAAGATAAAATGGTACACATAAACATAAATACGAAGAATACGAAAAACAAATAGTATATATTATGCACTAATGCATCGTTATAAATAAAAGCACGGTTAAATGTATATAGTCCAGTAGCTCTACCAGTAGTGACATACACAAGCGAAATCATTGACAATTCAAAAGAAGCTCGAAGGAAAGGAAACGAAATTCCTACAGAAATTAACTGGAAAAAACAAAATGGGACAGACGAAGACATAAAAACGAATGGATCATAACACAATAGTCAAAAAAGTATACCAAGCAATAAGTACAGATAAGGAAAAGAAAGAAACACGCAATATTGTTGTTAACGTGCTAATCAGAGACAGGAAAGTATGGAGGGAATGGATTAACAGTTGAGAAAGCAGATAATGTATCGAACGTTCAAAATCGGCAAAAGGATTTGAGAAGAAAAAAATTGTTCTTGTGCATATTTTCCATGCAGTATCCGTATTCCTTTATTGTGATGTGTTTGCAATGCGCCGACGTCCGTTGAATGAGCAGGGTTTTGAACATGTCCGCAAAGATAAAGACGACGCATTTGCAGCTCGATGAATGTAATCATTTTGAAAATTATCGCTAGCATTTTTTCCCATGTTTATAATAAATAATTTTCCACAAATTTGATAATAATAGTCCCCTTTAACAAGCCTCCTGGCTCTTAGGGGAAGGCAGGGGTGGTCTGCCCTGGTTATTAGCCTTTTCGGTACACTAGGGCTGAACGTGGCAAGCGCTACAAGCCGACCGCCTAGCCTATTATTACCCCAGAATTTGACTTCCAGGTTACTCATTTTTACAGCCTGAGTCGAGCCGTGGCCGTAAAAACGCCATCGATGTTATAAGGCGCCGGCCGGGAATTGAACCCGGGCCCTTCAAGTTTGTAGTCTAGCAACCAACCCACTAGACCACTACGGCACTACAAATTTGATATTTATTTTAAATACAAATCGGTAAACTGATTTTTGCCCCAGTCTATCTGTTAATGCCCCTTGAAAATAGTACTGACTTACTTAAGTACTGTGGTAATTAAACGGAAATTATCGTTATCAATCTTTCCGATAAATCTAATCTAATACATGTAATGTACATTTCTTTTACGCCTCGGAAACGTTTACTAATGAGCCACTATAAGAAATCCGGGGTGATTTGTTGGCAGAAATGCGGTCAATAATCGTATTTTTCGGGGCAGTAGAAGTGAGATATCGACTAGGGCAGCCTTTCGATAAACCCAGTCCGTTCCGATACTTCGTCGTTCGCCGGAAATCAGGTTAATTGTTACTGATGTGGATTGTGCAAAGGGCTCCGGATGTATTATTCAACCGCGTCTAGGGTGAAGGCGGGTCGATACATAGCGGTCTATTATGTCATTTCTGAAGACATATCCGCTTATCTCTTCCCGCACGATGAACAATACCGCTAAAATTGTCTCTTTAAAAGAGGTGACAGTTTTGACAGTAAATTCTTATTTCTCCTAAAAAAGGGAAATTAAATATTTCATCCGAGACATTAAGCATCGATTTTTATAATTGCAAAACGTCTCTATGTCAACCGTCAATATATCGCTTCACCTTTTAACTTTCTCTTAATGATTACGAGTCAGACATCATTAATTATTTGAAGGTAAAGAGCGTACACATAAGTAAAGTAGTCAGATCGATTTATTGGAAACAAAATTAATTGAATTTTTATAGATATTGGGTGGAGTTACCTTACGAATTGTAATATAATTACAGGTTATTGGAATTAATACAGTAGTCTATTTGGATATTTAAGTCAAGGTGAATATGTCGCATGTTTGTTACAATAACCTCGTGCCATTAAACACCGGAAACCAACGTATAATGTGGTGGGGAATGGCTTTTTATCACCTTTTTTAAATTTCATGTATATCAGGTATAATGGTGTTGCTATATTTCAAACTTCACTAAAGATTGACGTAGAATAAACAAACAAAAAACATAAGAAATTTGAAATGTTGTCGCTATTACAAAAGTTATGCATGCAGCTCATGAAATTAGAAAGGCGATGGAAGATTTCCAGAGAAGGTTTTTGGCTTTACCTTTTGGATGTATACCTTTCTCCTAAAGAAGTCACTTACATTGGTGGTGAAATCTGTGGTTTGCCCTATTATCAATATTCTTATTTTCTATTTCTTAGTAAGTATATCATTTTATTTGTATTTTAATATCTATCTTACTATGATACTGTCGAACTAGAGAACCCTCATAAAGAGGAAGGATTCCTTTATTTTTTATTTTATTTTAGGGTGGTAAAATATAAAGAACTGTTAACTAAAAAGAAACAAGCAAGTGAATGAAAAATTGAAGAAATTGACTTTTATCGAATACATATTATTAATTTTTTCCAGAATCTAAAATTAGCTACAATTAATTGCCACATTTTTAACAACTGGCTCTTTTAGTTCTTAGTAGAGCTGGCGAAGGAAGGATGTTATAAATAGCAAAGAAAAACAAAATAATTTTAAAAAATGCATCTGAACAGATATTTAAAAAATATACGTAATCCATTTCCTTTTTCCCGTCAGGTGTAGAGTGATTGAAAAAATATAACATTAATATCTTTATTCACATTTTAATTGGCCCTCAAGGTTGCTGGTCGTTACGTACAAGATTTCTTCTTATGGGATATTCTAAGGAATAACATTTATGTTTCAAAGCCACCAAACTTTAATGAACTGAAATGAAACATTAGAAGAATGAAATTTAAGCCTATACACCAGGAATTACTCAATAAAGTAATATCCAATCTCGTCAAGCACTTAAATCATGTTATTGAAAATAATGAAATGAAGGAAATAGATACAAGTTTAAACAAAGCCAATAGAGCGGCATGGGCTATGAATTTTTTAATTCATTTTAAGGTTAAAGTCAAAGAAGCTGTCAATGAACACAAAGCTAAGGATTTACAAGACAATGTTAAGACCAACAGCCGTATTTGGATTCGGAACAAGGGAGAGCCCTTGTGCGACCAAACGACAAAAGAAATTGCAAGAAGATGGGAAAGAAAGATACTGAGAAGAATAGTAGGAGGAGAGAAAATAGAAGAAGGTCATATAAGAAGGACCAATGAAGAAATTTATGATATATTCAAAGAACCAGAGATACACAAGATAATTAAATCACGAATGATACAGTGGCTGGAATATGCCGAAAGAATGGAAGACGCAAGAACAGCGAAGTAAATAGCATGGAATGGACCAGAGGGCAAAAGAGGAAGCCCGAGAAGACGATGGAGAAAAGCTTTATAAGAAGATCTAAGAGAAAAAGATATTACCAACTGTAAACAGGAAAGCAAAGATAGAAAACAAAAATAAAGCTCTGGGCCTAAGAGGTACCGAGGAAAGTAAAAGCATTCTGTAATAATTGAAAATGATGGAGGTCACTTGAAGCAGGAAATATTTCAGAAATAAAACTGCACTTTAATTAATTCAATAGTCATAAATTCAATAGTCGTAAATTCAATAGTCAGTATTGGTGAGGCTTTATACTCCATATAGGAGTTTGGCATTGGAAGAGAAAAGGCCAGGGTACTGCCCAACTGTCGCGCGCTATTTCTGGCTACGGGGTGATGTTGCAAGCACCACGCCTTAGACAGTCGCATTATGACCCCTTGTTCAACAGAACGCAGGTGCTCAACTATTTTAAGTGACTGAGTAGGGCACTCGTCGTCCAACATTTAAACTCGGGACGTATCGCCTAATAACTACTAGCCCACTATTAATAAATTTTTGGCGGATCTTGTAGGAATAAAATACATGTTATAGTTCGTATAGTAAATTCAACATATTTGCTTAATAAAGATATTTCTAACGACAAAAATATTTCTATATTATTCAAGAAGAAGATGCAGACATGTCTGCTAACATAATAACCTAATTTTAATTCAAACCAAGTTTAAAATGATTCGTTTCAATACTTCGTTCTCAATTCGTACATATATTCGCTGCTAAATAGATTGGGCGTAACTTTATTTCATCTCCAGTTGTAACCGAAATTCAAATAACAACGCAAACGTCTAGAATTAAACCGTTCGTTCGTCGAAGATTTTCCTTTATTAAGTAATAATATGATAATTTCGCAGTTCTTCCTTTCCTTGTTAAATTTCCCGTCGAGACGAAGCAAATTTACATATCATAAAAATGGAATTTCCTTTCGTTCCGGGACGACAAGAGAGACATGTGTACGTATATTCTCTCGATTATTAAACAGAAAGAGGGACAAAAAGGAAAGCATATGTGTATGTATATAAGGTATTCATCAATCTCGCCAGGTACATAGGTCTATCAGGTATAATGGAGAAGTATCACGTCTTGTCATACAATTTTCTTCTGAAAATATATATTTTCTCTTTGTTCTTCCTTCGTCACATCATGAATATTTTTTAGACGCCGATTTTTATTCCTGTTTCGGACAGGCAAAGAGAAAATTCTGTCAAAACAAGGCGCCGACTTTCATAACTTTTTATTTATTCTCTAAAAAAATATATTTAAAATTTATGAATGCTGTATTCCGTATATCAAATTCTCTTTGATGACTTGCCTTTTCTTTTCACCTCATAAAAATTATATTTTAATATAGAGTGATGTAAATATTAGAAGAATAAAAGCGCTGGAACACCTATAATAATTTCATCGAACTTCTTTATAAATAGCAACCTATACTTTCTTTCCTTATGTTTGACAGTGTTCCATTCGCTATTCGATAATCACAAAAATGGTAATATGCCGAATTAGAAAGTTTTTGAGGAAAACGGAAAAAACCAACTGACAGTTAGTTATAAAATACAAAATAGGATACTATGGCTTAAAATAGTAAAAAAAATACCCTTACCTCCTCGATGAGTGAAGGTCTCCTGGATACGTATTTCGGCAACTAAGTTGCCATCCTCAGCAGAATCTACGAAGGGAGATAATGTTAGACGCCGCACTCTGGGAGATTTGTACCACACAGAACACCACTTGAATAACATTGTGTTATTCAAGTGGTGTCCTGTTTCTCTTGAGGTAAATCGCACTGAAACACATAAGTTGTTATGGAATTTATTCAACAAAGTAGATAATTAAAAAAGACAAATTGTTCTGCTCTGCTATCTCTCTGTAATTACTCTAATTTCTTCCACGCATTTAAAGCGCAAACTGATGTAGCGAGTATGCAAATTTTGTAAAATACATATATGTAAAGTGAATTTTTGGTAAACTTCCAAACATTTAGTAATTTCCGTGTATAATACATCCATATTGATCAGCAAGTAAGGGCAGATGATTGTATATTCCGTTGAATTGATAGAAATTATAACAGTTGTAACTAAAATTTTAAAATATTGACGCCTGGCTTCATAAATATTCATTATTTTTATTGTAATACAGCCTAAAATTTCCGCTGCGTTTAAAATTTCAGATATAATGAATTTGACGCGGCGAATGTTAACAGAAAAAAATACAATGCAATAAACTTTATTGAACCTCATTTAATGCGTATGAAAGGGTAACTTCAATAGTCTATAAATTGATTGTTTTAAAAATGAATTTGCTCTACTCAGTACCTATCCACAAATAAAAATAAAACTTCACAACGTACAACTACACGAGAATTTTTGGCTAAAATATGGAAAACCTTAACTAGGTAAAAGTTTTAATAAACAAATAAAACAATATATTGCAATATTTAACAAAAAGATTGGAGACTGTAGCCTGGCACTACTTATCACCAGTGGAATAACATAAAGGATGTTTGTGTGTACAGATATCAGAACTCCTATGTCTAACATTTTTTTCTTGAGGATGGCAACTTAGTTTCCGAAAACATATCTGGATTTATTTAGTCATTGAAATAGTAAGGGTATTTAGCGCTCAAATGTTCTTTCAGTTTTGGGGGAAAAATACTCTGACGGCGTTAAATCCGGAGAATAGGGACGATAGTCAAAACCAAATAAATCTTTTTTTTTGCTGTATAATCAACGATTTGTGAGCAGCATCGTTGTATCGCAAGAAGAGCACACCTTTGTCAAGTTTTCCGCAGCGTTTCTTTCCACCATTTTCTGGCGTTATTTACTTGGCAACTCGGTATAATATGCTACCCTGTTGTAAATAGTTTATCAGATTTATCTCATATCTGTTCCAGAAAACAGAAAAAAGGATCTTGGCAGTCGATTTTTGAACGCGGAATTTTTTGGGTAGTGGGAATCCTCTCTTTAGACTGCTCTTTCGTCTCTGGGTCATAATGATAGACCCAGGTTACGTCCATAGTAACAAACTATTCCCAAAATTTCGAGAAATCTTCCTCCAAACGGCGGCAGACTTCTTTGGAATTCAAAACTCGAACACGCTCCTGATTAACTTTCCACCAATTAGGATTTCAAAAGCTCTCTCCTACCAATGTCGTGATGAATGACATATATTCAATGCTTCTGCTATACGTTTGAGCTCAATTCGTCGATCATCTAAATTCATATCATGGACGGAATTAAGGATTTAGCAGTTGTATATAAAAATGTTTTGCCCAATAACCTTTTCAAAATTAAATACTTAATAACTGACTCAAATTAGTGTAAACGATTTTGAATAATAGTCCACACTTTAGAACTCAAACACTTAATAACAATGAAATATTAACAGCGATGCATATGTATGCCGATGCACTTGTCGACCGTGCTGCACCGAATGCAGTCCGTGAGCCCCTTTAAGGTGCCTCCCGTTACGCGCTCTTCATTTGTTTTTTCCCGTCAGGCTTACAATGCAAGACCAATCGCCGAAGGTAACGTCACCCTCCACGATGTTCCTGACACTAGTTTTTTCAAAATCTAGCATTTTCTCAGACATATCGTTTCCAAAAATGCACTTTCACAACTTATTCATAAAAACAACTTTGCTGTTGTAACCATAGGAACCAATTCCAATTTTGTCTAATAGATATCAATACCTTCTCCTATACAGACAATTCCACAACAAAAATAAATATATTTTTTTACTTATCTGTTATTAATGATCGATTAAATCAGGTGCTGAAAGTCAAAAGTCTTTCATTGTAGAAAAATGTATTCATAAGCCTTGCGATAGACAGTAAATCCGTGGGGATTTTATTGATTTTTAGTTATGTAACAACTCTCTGCATAGACTAGCAGGACGATGTCGTGGGGACATGTCACACGTCGCGTTAGAGTCGTAATTGAAACCGCTATCAGACACGACCCCGAACACTAAAGCGAATAGGAAGTCCGAAAAATTGCAAATCAGAAAAGCGAAGCGATGCCCGCAGACATGGTCGGTGGGCCCCTGATATTCAGGCGGTCACTAAAAAAAAACTATTAATCATACAAAATTGCTGACGTGGCATGGAGATTCCGATCCTGGTGGTCGGTTGAAAAACTTTGTTTTGATGGGCAGGTACACGCTTGGTTAACCCGGAAAAAGGTAATTATTCGTATTAATTAAAACTTCATTTTAGTTAGCTTATCCAATAATGCTGCAAAATAAACTTGAAAAATATGAGGTTAGAATTAAATCTTATACGGTATAGGATACGGTGGCTTAAAATAAATTTAAGTTAAAAATACCCCTTAACCACCTTGTTGAGTAAAGAACTCTGTATACGTGTTTCAGCAACTAAGTTGCCATCCTCAGCAGAAAACCACAAACGAAAATAATGTCAGACGTAGCACGTAGCAATGTTAATAGTGGCGTTCTAAGAGCTGGATTGCTCTCGGAGTGCTACGTCTGATATTATTTTCCTTTGTGGTTTTCTGCTGAGGATGGCAAGGTGGTAAGAGGTATTTTTAACTTAAACTTATACGTATGTCAAACAGAACACAAATTAACGAATGGCAAAACACCCAGTCAGCAGCGAATTCCATGGGGATCTACCTTGATACCTCTGCTCTTTACTATATATCTCTCTCTTAGTCCAAAGTAATGACCTCCATGAACAATTCCAAAAAGGTCTTTGGACAGGCAGAATATTGGTTTGCAGCAAATATTCTAGAAGTAAATACAACGAAAGCCCAAACTCATCGGTTTGCTACAAGAAAACAAAACGGAGAAACAAAGTTACTTCTAAATTCTTTCAACTCATACAATCCCTTGCACCTAGACTGACATCCGTCAGGACTGCTTATTTTGCATCTTTCAATTCTCTGCTCAACCACTAGAATTATGTTCTGGGTATTGCCGCATAACGTACAGAGAATCCTTATTCTACAAAAAAAGGCAATCAGATCAATATGTCGGCAAAAACAAACGAATCATGCAGATCATACTTGACTTTTAATCTTGAACACAGCCACACTAGTGCATGTTAACACTTATCGGAGACAATCACAATTACCACACACGAAACAACCAAAACCTCAAAACACCATACCAGAGGTTGACTCAAACACAGCTTTCTGTAGACTATTCGGGGTCAAAATTGTATATCACCTCGCCACCAGACCTAACAACGCTACCCATAAAAAATTCCAAGTAATAAATAAGAAAAGAAACTTCTAGAAATGGAATGCTACAGCATAAAGGAATACATCAGCTGGGAGTTATATTCTTTGTGTTACTTTACGTTTTTATAATCTGTTATTCCCGTATATAATATAAGAGTGCGCCTTTTACCTCGCATGCTATTTTTGTGTTTACTATATTTATTATTGTATTTTAATTCTGGTGAAAAAATTTGTATTATTTGAATTTATTGCAAATATTAGTATACATTATTAATGTGAAAGAATGTTATCTATGATTTCGTACATCCATTACTTTGATAATACCAAATATTATATATTATATAATTGATCAATGGCTAGTTCCATTAGTGAAACACAGATGTCGCCAATAGTCGTATTTTTGACGACCAAATAAATGTATATACTACTTACGTATCAGTAGTGTCACTTATTCGTATACTCGTCTAAAATACAACTGTTGAAGACATCTATTTTTCACTAACTAACCATATATATTAACCGTAAAAAGTGTCGTTACAGGCGCATGGTTTATTGCTGGGATCACCATAGTAGCAAAAGCAATGAAAACAATGAAATCAGCATCTCTTCGAATGCTAAACTCACTTTCATCCCTAATATGTCGCCGAACTCATTGCGAACTATCCCAGCCACTTGCTTGCGCTACGACAAACCCCATCTAGGGGACACCGGTCAAACACAAACCAGCTCTAGCCAACTGGTTCTAAGCTTTAGCAGACCCATTTCGTATTATCATCGTTTCTTTTAAATTTAAATTCAAGCGTAGTTTATCCGGACAGCATTTCGTCTTTGATGACAAATTTCAATTTTGTTTAAGGTTCTTATGGCGAGATCTGCTCAATCAATCGCTGTGGTTGTAAAATATAATGGCATACGCAACGGCATACATATGTAATTAGATGTTTATCAAGGGAGCTAAGACTATTTAGCATCATAGATAAGACACAACGGAACATCATATCATTATTACTTATAATCAGATGTTGGAAGATCGGATTCGTTAGCAAGGTAGCATGCGTTTGGTGAAGTTTGCTCAAAACTGACTCCAGGAATTACTGACTCCAAGAATTCTTCTTGCATGGCGTGTACGAGATTGTTATGTGTCACAACAGAAAAAGGATTGTTGATATGCTGAAATCCATAATTTGATTTGTCGATGTTTGTATCAAAAATGGAAAGTACAATCGGCATTGACTTCACGGTTCATATAATCTGAAAATCATCAAAATTCAATTGTGTTACAATTTTTATGTTCCTGGTACGTGCACTACGTGCTACTCTTCAAATTAGGACTAAAACAGCCAGCCGACCTTTGGACTACATCCTAAACTTTGTCAATTTTAGTTTCTAATAATTTTTTTAACAATTTTTCTTTGTGAAAATAGCACATACATATTTGTATTTTTCTACAGTTTATTTTTATCCATCCGTTGAATATATTTATCAAATAAAATTAACAATCGATTTGTCAATTTTGTCGATATCGAAGTTGCAACGAAACGAAGTTTTTGTCATGTTGCAGACTCTATATCTTTCTTCAACATAAGTGTATTGAAAAAACAGTAATTTTAAAATGATTGATTGATTGGTACAATATAAAGAAAACTCTTTTTAACATGGGAACCAATTCACTCAAGTTGTTATTAATAATGCTGGAGTGCTTTGTTGCCGTCAACAGACTTTTTAAGTAGTATATAAAAATAACCTAATGATAAATATCGGTTCAGGGAGAAAAATAAAAAATATAGTAATTTGTCTTATCGTTGACTTTGGCTGATATATAATGGACCGATATTAGACGTTTGCGATTGCACACAATTGGTTAACCAATGAGTTGACCATGACGTGATAGGTAGAAATCTGGTAGTAAGTAGAACTAAACCGATCGAATGTACGGTTGTGCCAAATACAGCGGTTTAGATAGTGTCAAGTGTTGTAATTGCTGTTATAGGTTACAGTATCTACTTTTTTCCTTCTTTTACAAATCAATCGAAAAGAAATATTTGCATCTTGCATTATACTGTTGGACGATATTGAATTTTCTCCAAACAATTATAACCCATCTCCAAACTCTGGTTGAAATTGGTTCAACCAGGTTGTAACGGTAACGTCAGAAAAACACATTCGAAAATTGTTGGCTATAACCGAATGATATTTCTTGTGTACCTATGAGGTTATCGGTTTGTAAATTATGTGTCATCTTTCGTACATCTTCTAGCTATTTATAAAGCTGGTCTACTGGTCAGATATAATTTTATAAAAACGTACCTACGGAATGGATGGCGAAAACATCATTTACGCTGACAAATGGGCATTGTTAGTTTCCTACATAGCCAGAAATTTCTATTGTGTATAGCGATTTATTATAAAGGAAAAAATTTCGGTTTCCCGGGCATTTCCTTTGCTTTCTTGTGCTCTACAATTTATTATTCCTTCTTCGTGAGGGCAAGTTTTAAAGTGAAGCCTAGCATTAATACATAAGGATAAATATTTAGGTAAAAAGTCGACGAAAAGAAAATATTTATTACTATTTTATACATTAGTAACAAAGTTTTATGTTTGTTTTTGGAATTTAGAAAGAGCAAGTTCATTTCCTAGCTATTCAAACTTCAACAATAGACATTGCAGTCAGTACTCGATATCGTATTCCAGTGGAATTTTCTTGTACGGAAACAAACCCCGTTCAATTAGAATCACCTGAGATAACTTCTCCCTCATCGAAACTTCAGCAACCAAATAGCAAACAAAAAAGTTTAAGAATCATCGAAGGACCAAACACACGGGTGATGAGGGAAAGTTCTAGATTGGAAGTTTAACTTTATTCCCCCTTTTACACGGGAAATTTTCGTTATAAACTACGTTCTGCAGCCAAACTTTTTGAACAAACTCCCTCCGAACGGAACGAGGAATATTTTATACCCTATAGGAAGCATTGGGTGTAAAATTGAACTAATTGAAAACGTTTTATTCGAAATGGTGTTCTGTTTAAAGTACGAATACCGTTTATACGCTTAACAGCATAATCCCGCATTAAGTATTAAATCAATTTACCTTCGTCAACTTTCAAAAGAACACGTTCACCGCACTCTCGAAAGCGGCTCGTAAAAAATACAGAAAAGAAACGATCTATGTTTATCCGTATATTCAAATATGTCTCTGCTATAGTCCTGATTTCCCTGCGGCGTACCGTTATATACTAACGCTGGAATAAAGTATATAAGGCCGTTGTTTTTAAATTTAGCTCAAACTCGAGCAATATAAATAAAAAGGCAAAAATGGATTATCGGTGGCAAGCAGTCTGAAAAGTGTAACAGATGTAAAATGATTTTAACATGAAGCAGTTAACATATACAAGTCTTTTAAAGTACGAGCGAAAGCTTTTAGGGTTTACAGCTTTTAAATTTAAATATTACCGTCGTGCCACTTTAAGCTTTAACGCAATTGCGGGAAGGAATTTTATTTTTTGCAGCGGTTAAAATGGCTTGGAAAGGAATCTAGGGATGATATAGAGTAAAATATCAAATTTTCACTAACGGGCAAATACCTCCTGGTAATAAAATAACTAAATAGCAGAAAAGCTGTGGGAAAATCTATTGTTCATATATATTAAAATAATATACATAATATACATTAAAATAATTAGACGATATTATTACAGTTTTAGATACAATATTAGTATATTATGCAAAGTCAATATACAGGCTGATTCATTTTCGACCCTCACCATGGGGATCTCGCTTATTATTGGAGAAAAAGGGTAGGTTTAAATTTGGCAAACTTGCTAAATTTTGTGTTTGTTTTGAATCCCAAGAAAAAAATAGCTTGTGACAAATGACGTTCGAGATTTTAAAACAAAACAAAAAAAACCCATTTTATTCTTTTACCTCTAGCACTTTTATTCGGTCTTGCAGAGATAAACTAAAAACACATTTTCAGGGTCACTTCTTATCTTCTATCTAATGGTGTAGTCGAAATTTTTATATGACGTTTCGATTCCTTCTGGCCATCATCAACATGATCAATATTATGAATCCGCGCGAAAATAATAAAAATAAAAATAAGGAAAATAAAACTTGACATCTTCTTATTTACCTTTTTCTTCTTCTCCTCCTTTTTATTTTCCCTTATCCAATTTTCCTGTTCGCCTTCTCCTAAGTCTTATTTGCGTTCTTCTTCTTCCTATATAAGTGATTATTATTCCTATTATTATTGTTACATTATTACTTCAACATTGCATTATTATTTTATTCATGTTGTATTATTTATTGACATTAAACAATAAAAGTAACTAGAATTATATCTGTCAAATTAATTTATTTTTTGAAAACTGCATAGTTGGTATTCTTTTCTGTGGTTACAAGAACTACTGTAAGCGCTCTTGTACACAACGATCCCAACACTAATACATATGTTGTAAATTGATGGTTTAGCATATAACCCAAAAAAGGCTACTAGGAGGAAAGTCAGGTGATCTATGAGACTAGAGAATAGCATCTCACGAAGTTAATAATCTATTTTCACATATATGTTTGTATGTAGATATTCACTCAAAGAACAGTGCTACGAGCAGCAAATGTGTCTTGCTGATTATACTCTTCAGCAGCAGGTCTAAATATTCGTAGTCTGAAAAGACTTTGATTTCATCAATCTATGAGTACTGAATTATGCTCAATTATTTCACAATTTCTCGAATAGTCAATTGCCAATAATCAGAAGTGGAAAATTAACACAGGAGGCAGAAACATACTGGGATATGTTGCTTCGCACTTGATTTATGTTCCAAAAACTTTGGACTTAACCTACTGCTGTCAGAATCAAGATATTCTGAAACTTCACACACGGTTACGTTTTCCTTTATAGACCATATAATAGTCACAGACAAATCAGCAATGTATGAACAACCCGCAGGTCCTTAATGTCGAAGAAAGTATTTAAATAACAGTTTCTGTCAAAATTTCTTGTCATTATTTTTTGTACATCATTTGTGTCTCAAATCCTTGTTTTCTTTAAATTTATAAGTTTGTTAAGTTGCTTTAGATGACATTAAATAAAATATTTCTCTGTACATTAAATATATTCCTGTAATTGAGAGTTCCTGAAAACTTATTAGTGGCAACAAATGTATCATACGATTACAACTACATTTTTTCCTTTGATGTAAAATAATGAAATAAAATTCGCACTACGCGAGCAAATTCCCCAACGCCACAAAACCAATACGTTCAACAAGAGTATAATATGAGCCAGGGATTTGCGGAATAAATCGCCTAACGATGAGCGAAATTTAAATGAAAAGAGCACCAAAACGAGGCGCGAGATAAAGGACATTAGACGAAATCGAATTCTAAAAGATTGTTAGATACCGGAAACCGTCTAAATTGTATTTTTTTCCATTTGCTTGTGCGGACGTTTCCAGGGGGATTATTTTGCGTTAACGTAGAGCGGAAATATTTAAAAACTAATCCTCACCCGTTATACTTGCTCCCCTAAAAATGCCGCGGCTTAGGTCCGAATAAATAACTTGAAAGTGCTGGCTTATGCGGGATTAAAAATAAATTACTTTTTGATTGGATCTCACGGGAGGGCTTAATTTTATTTGTATGTTAAAAAAATGCAAAATAAATTCGTGAACGTACATATATGTTATATTAATTAATATATTAATGTTTACGCCCTCGATTGCTTGGTTATAGCCATCCAGGTCAGAGTTCAAACCCTTATTCCGTCAATTACGATAATTGATTTTTTTCTTAGACCACAGTGGTGATTAGAATGAAGGAATTTACGCAGCTGATTGGACGATAAGTGTGCAGGTTTTAGTTCCACTCCTTCATAAATGAAGTTAAAAGCAGGTGCATATAATTAACGCACGATATACATATATTTACATATATGGAGTAAGGAACGCCCAGCACTTAACTTACTTTATTGTTTTGGCCTAAATTCCTATATGGTGTTACCCAAATATTTTCTTAAATTGAGTACGGATGAAGGACAAAGGCATCAAAGAAATTAATTTCTGAAAATTATAAAATTGTTATTATAAAGGTAAACTTTTTCAAAAGTAAATTTCTATATTTCTACAATGGTCAGAGATCAAAATAATATCGTTATGCAACTGCTTAGACAAGCATCAAAATTGAATCTCTACCAGAGAAGCAGAACGATATATGCCCATTTTTTTTTTAAATGAAGTTTTGACGTAAGTTAATTGAGGATTGTCCAATTGGAGTTGGATTAAAATAAATATCGCATTTTACGTAGCTTGACATTACATTAGAAGCAAATGCCAATCAGGATTTGGGAGTTATACTACAAATTGCTGTAAAAGTATATCAAGGAATTAATTATAGTTTTATCACCAAAATGAAATCTGCCATATACCAACCCATTCTAACGTGTGGACGTGAATCTTGGGCGCTAGCTAACAGTTAGAAAAGTAAATTACAAGTGTCTATAATAAAATACTTGAGGAGAGCTACCACATGAATGGACACCATAAGAAACCAAAGGGTGAGAGAAGAACTATAAGTCCAACCATAACGTAAATGTGTAAAAGGATAGGCAGCTAAGTTGGTGGGGCCACCTACAAAGAATGAAAAATATAAGGCCTGCAAAGAAAACTTGGGGATCGAAAATGTATAACATGAGGACAAGGGGCAGACCTAAGGAGACATTGGAGGACTCATTGTGAAGAAATTGTAAGGGTACGCACACTACCAAGGAAGCAAAAATGCTGGCTAAAGACGGAAAAATATGATGCAAATTTGTGCAAGAAGGGTAATTAACCTAAATCAGTACACTATATAAAGGGAACAAAACTGTTTATGCTGATATATATATATATATATATATATATATAGAAGCGTATGTCAGGAAAAGAAACACCCTTAATATTTAATAAATATGAACAGATTTGTGTATGCTGTTATGATCTTGCCTGGAATCTTTTGTTTTTTGTGCACTCTTTTATTGTTAAGTTTGCTTGAAGCATTTATAATTCCCCATAGTTGCGTAATAAATTGCTAAATGACTTAGACAGGGCTAATATTAAATCCAGCCGTAAGCAGATGATGGCACTAATGACAAATTCTCAGACTTAACACTACAGAATAAAAAACGGGGGTTGAAAAGCTTTTACAAATTAATATAAAAGATTTATGTAAGATACTAGACGAAGAAAGACACACAAGACTGAGAAAAAATGTTGTTTTGGTTGACACAGTTGTTTTAAAATTAACTTGAATCTGGGTAATTTTCATCCAATTGTGTTAACCACAACAATATATTTTTCTCAGTGTAAAGGCGATGGATATAGGATTGACCATAACCTCTGAAACACGCTGTATACTTCAATGTATATTGGGGGTCTAAGGCATGAGGTTAACCTAAATCAGAAATAACATACAGGCTGTTAAATTTAATAAAGCGTATGTTTGGTTCACCCTGGTGATATGAAACAGCCTGTATATATGAAAATAATTTAAAAATGTTAAGTTGAAGACTGTAAATAACTTTTTTTGATATTTTATATGATAACCGATATATCGAGCTTGGCCACACTAATGCGTCACATATGTATAGTCACATATGTGACTATACAGTCTGCGCCTAAAGTATGGAATAAATTCAGTAAAACCAAAATTAAATTTTTTAGGAAGAAATCCACGAATACCCCGATTTTCTTTTTGGTCACACTTTTTCGTGGTAGTGTATTTTCAACCATCACTTGTCTTTGAATAATGGGAGTTGCCATTAACAAGAAGGTTAATGGCAACTCCCATTTTTTCTCTCGATTTTGAGATCATTTCATTGTCGAACTACCAGTATAACAATGTTGTCACCTTACATAAAAAGAATTCGAGTAATTGACAATTAAATGGCTAAAAATCGACTTTCATGCAACAATTTTTATCCAAAAAAAATATCAACGTGTTCAAGGAAATTTTCCCTAATTACTTATTTCCTTTTACTGAATCTATTCCATACTTTAGGCAGGCACGGTATATCTATATATATGCTAGTTCATATTATCTCAACGCGCGGGTGTAATATTATGTAAATTTACATCATAGTTCCAGCTGTAACAATCTTGCGATCTTTATACAGCCTCTTGGTATGGCTTTTTTCTCACTCTAAGAGCTGCATTCCAAATTAGAAAGCCGTTATCGTCGCTGCAACGTGTAACACAACCTAATAGAAACCTTCTTGTCATAAGAAACGTAGCAGAATCTTCTCCACAAAACGAAACCAATCCAAAGAAAATATTGGAAACGTACATCATGCCGATAGGTATGCAAATTCGTGACGAATATAGAAACGTTATGAGCAGATGGTCGCATCGGTAAAATGGAATATTTTATGCGTCTTTTTTTTTCAAAGTGGATATTCAAGGAAGAACGCGTCATCTCCCTTTTTTATAGAATGGATTGGATCGATAGCATGCTCGTATGTAAAAATTTTCATTACTGAAGGAAAACCATGGTCTCGCTTTCAGGATACGTACGAAAACATTTAAATGGAAATGCAACACAAAAAATTTTAAGGTTAAAAATGTTATCGTTCCAAGATCCATAATTATTCATCGCACTTCACAACCTAAAATTTATTTAAACTTGTCGTCCGCAAAGGTCCAAAAAGAACTAATTCTACGGTGAGCAAATACAAATGGCGTAATTATATCCGCGTTGTAACCGTTGCGTATACCTGCCGACAATAAAAGGATTGATGGTGTCCCGATGAATTATTTCGACGACGATAGATCCAAAAATACTGCGTCGTCCCGGTATCCATGACGACGCAATCTTTGCCCAAGCACGAGACGCTTTTGTTTTATCACACTCTCGGCTAATCTAATTCATCCAATAAGTCAACAGTACGGATGCCGAAAATTTCGAATCTCTCTCGCCTGAATAATTAAAGGGGCTAGAAGTTCTAGTAGTAAATTGATTTTCATCGGAAGGAGTCTGGTCGAGTCAACAATGTACGGCAATAAGAACTTGGAGCGACGTATTTTGCGATTATACTTTGTCCCTAGCTAGCGAATAGGTGGAGGTATATAGGCTAACTGTTACATGGAATTTTTTTAAATGAAGTAATATTCTCAAGGGAAGTTTTTGTTGAATAAGAATTGGTGTGGTATGAGAAAATTTACCGCAGTTATTACACAGGTCAGTGCTATTTCATTTGGCAAATCAATTTGTAATGAAAATTAAAAGAAAAACTATTAAAAATTTTAAGTAATAGCACAGATCAACAGATATCCAACGCCATCTTGGTCAAAAGCTGGGGGTAACGCAAACTTAGAAAATATTTAAAAATTGTGGGCAGTAATTGAAAATGCCTGGATTGCAATACCTCTCACGCGATGTTAACACCTAGTTGATTTAATGTCGCGCAGAATGTAAGCCATATTTAAAAAAGGATTTGTAGGACAAAATGTTAATTGTTGTAAGTAGTTTTTGAGTTATCGAGAATATCATTTTACTTTACTGTATTTTACGACATTTAGAAATACTGCCATTACTTTTTTTTCCTCACGAGAAGATAGCAGTTTAATGGTTTAGATTCCTGTTTGAATATTACAAATATATTAATATTTATTTTTAATTTATTTTTCAAATTTATGGAATAAATGATATGTTTATTGCAACAGCTATTATTTTGCATACCATGGTATATAGAAGGTCCGGCAGAAATACCTCGGATCTATTAAGCTTTATTTAAAATAGCATTTTTAATCCTATTTAGAATATGATGTTTGTAAATGGATTATACTAAGTGTCGACCATTTTTTGTCGATACACATTTGCAGGTGGTCCTTGGAATCTTACATCGCTAGAGCAGTAATTAAAGGCAATATTGCTGCAATCTTGGCGTATTGTAATACATGCATACGCTTCCACCGATGCGTCACCAGCCTGCAGCGTACCAAAATGTCCTAACCCTAGCTATCACGTAACTGTATTAAATAAATTTGTAATCAATCCACGTATTCGATAACTTTAATTCCTTGAAAATTTGTTTAAGAAATTCAAACATTCTAATTTCAGTATTGAGTACTAAAAATTAATATTTTTGCCAAGAATTTTGCTCTCGAGCCAAAAAAATATACATAAGTGGTTAGTTCTAATGAGTATTTCCAAACCATTTCATACAGTAATCAGGCTTTTTAAGATATTAAATGTACAGAGATAAAAATGCGGAGTTAGATCTAACTACTTTTCAAATCCTTTTCCCTTCGTTCCTCTGTTTGCGGTTTTAATTTCAAAGTAGTGTCTTTCAACTCTTAATAGGACCGAATATACATAGTTCTCGCAACTAAATATCGACTTTTGATATTTCCTGGTTTCATGACACGGCTGCCGCAGAATTGTAAAGTTTCACACATATATAGATAGGTTATAGTTAAAAAATACGAAAACTATCAACACTAAGTAGAACGTCAAAACGACAAATGTGAAGTAAGTGTGTTGACAACTTATCTTATCTATGCAACGGGCAACGCTCTTATCAAAGATATTTTATGTGGACGAAATGTTACTAGATTTTACATTACTATATACTCGCTGAATGTGAAGTTGTATTTGGTTGTGTTAGTATGAATTTAACATTATCGCTGCCACAAGTGAGCTGTTTCGTTGTGAGAACTATAGTTAAATTCCCCCGTTAACATGTTAAATATCGCGCCTGTAATGAGGTAAGTAGGTACATCTCTTTTTTGCGAACTTCCTTATCGTCTTAATTAGACCAGGAGGAAATTCTCTTCTGAGGGATCCTTTAGAAGTTCATATTTTCACAATAAATGTGTTCAAATTTATTTCTATGTAGTTAATTTTGTCCTTTAAAGGTGTATATAATCACCGGAAACTTGTTGAAATACGCTTACATATAGTAAAATCCATTCCTAGGCTTTTATAGTTAGCCGCCTATAGTTTTTCAACACAAATTAATTGAAATACACTAGGTCTCCTAGATACTACCGTCCTCGGTGGTGAAGGTTTCATGTAAAATCCACTTATATGTAGTTATTATATGTATACTTTATCTTAATACTATACTCATTGTCAGTACAGTAGTCTAGGTTCAATTATAACATAACTAATGCACATATATTGTCGTGTGTCAAAGAGATAATTACATTTTAACCCTGAATCCAAATGTATCAGATACGGGTTCTTTGTTAACACCTAACTAGGCAACCCCGGGAAGAAACAAAATGAATGGCCGGAATTTTTAATTTTAATTAATTCAAAAGGAACATTAAATTTTGAGGTTACTATGATTATAAACTGCTTAAAAGTATACAATATTAGTAAATACTTTCTATCTATCTATGTATAAGCTAATTTACATTAATTATATTAATTTATACAGCTAATTTTGCCATCTACCGCATTCCAATCTCCAAGAAGCTCTGTATCTAAAACCATCTTCCTCCAATTCCTTCTTCTGCATAGCTTCATTAATTCTTCTTCTTCTATTGGCAGGCTTCCATTTAGAAAACCTTTGTGGTAGTCTGTCCTAGTGCATTCTCCTCATTTGGCCATAGCACAACAGTTGTTTCCGTTCTAAATACTTTAATTACACAAATTGTAAGTATGTGTTAGTGTTCCCCGCTCCTCTTAATTTCCTTTTCCAGTTTCCTCCTTTTTCGTTTTCTCCTTACTTCTTTTTTTAATAGCTAAACTTTACTTTATTGATTACAAATTACTTCTTCTTTTCAAATACAAAACGACGCTTAATGACAGAAACTACAACAATTGTTGTAACACTTGTTTTAAGCAACCCTCTATTTCCCTGATTATTGCTAGCACAGCCATCCTTTGTTTTTTGCCAATCATTACGCGCCGATGGGACTCTTCATATATCGAACTTGTTATCGAACTTGATGCATGAATTTGCCCCGACGTTATTGTTCCTGCCGAATATCTCTTGATATCTTGATTTGCTGGTTTAGGATGTTTCTCGAAGTCCCTTGTTATGATTTGGTATACGTGTTTCACATTACCAAAGTGTATTTAAGGAAATATTTTTCTTGTATCGCAGTAACATATTTTAATCCCATTAACTGTCTCCGGCTGAACTTATATAAGTAATTTACTGAAGGAACAGTTGCCTGACTTATCGGTCCAGAGTTATTTGGGAGAATTGAATTGTATAATTACCAATATAAATCCGCTTGCGAAATAACGGTTATTAAAGTTGTTATTTACGAATCAATCTCGTAGAGAGAGGTCTTATCTTTATTGCTGAGATTAGTATATCACATACACCGATCAAACAACAAATAACATACGCACAGATTGTGCACACCTCTATTTTCCCTCCCTCTAGCCGCCAATTTATGAACTCAATCAAATGATGATACTTATTCACAAACCGGGGAAATCCCCATGTCTTTCAGTTAGATAGTCATTTCTTTTATCGCTGGATACTATCCACACCTTCTGGGGATTTGGGACTTGATTTTTAGAGTTTTATCAAATCAAGTTCCATATAAAGCTTTGGTTAAATATGGAAATGCCTGCCAGTGCGTATTTTTCTCCAATTTTATTTTCGTAACGCCTTTTAAATATTTTCTTTTATTTATATATTTGCTTTTTGAACCAGCCGCCTAATAGCTATTTTGCAGATTTACTATCTAACGATTATTAATTATTTGATGATTTAGTGGTTTATCTTACGAACTTCTCAAATAGCAATTTGCATAAATTAGACGTTTGATATATTCACTCGATTCATCGCACGCGAATGAATGTCCAACATACGCATATACCCGTTAATATTCGATATTCCTGGTGGTTGGGGAGGTTTTATGATTGAACGATCGTAATTATCGTCGCGTCTGTTTCATGAAGCCGGAGATATCTGATGAATTTTAATTTCCCCTCCATCCATAAACTTTCGCCATCTGTCACCGCAAGTACGGCTACATTTAGCATCGTCGTCCTAATGGAAAAACCGATGCCGATCGCACGTATAAAGTTATCGTCGACCCGTATCACAGTTATATCGAGAGAATTTTTGGTGATATCGATGTGAAATTTTGATGTTTGTTTTTTTTCACTCGTCGCTTCGTTCTTTTTTTCTCGACATGGGAAGTGCTTAATTGGACTCTCATCATACGGCGAATCCATTATCTCCTGTGTACTGCAAGTACATTATTCATTTTGATGAAAAATGAGACATCCCAAATCATCCAGTGATTACATTGTATTATCGAATCGATTAATCCTAATTTATGAACGGCTACCCCACCTCATCATACCATTAATAAATCAAATAGGCACTGAAATAGCAACACGTGTAATATTCGATTGGCAGGGTACATACATAAAATATCATTAAATATTAAATTGTGTCAGAAAAAATAACAGAAAACTTCCTGAAATTTTCTTCTTCAATATTCCCTTCAATTCTGCAAACACTAAGTACTTTTAAAGATGCTTTTTTAAATAAACTACCCTTCACAAACAAATTTGTAATTTTAAAATGATATTAATTATATTATTAACCATGCTTCCCATAATCATTCTGTACTCCTTGCTTTTATGTTAAAATTCTTTGGAAGCATAGTTTTTCAACTCTGTATTCAGAAACGCAAGACTGTTTCATTTGAAAAGGCAAAATCATTTCATGCTAAAATACGCGCACAAGATGATCGAAAATTACAATGACATTTTCGATCATTTTGTACGCCTACGGGACCTAATAAATTTTGGTCAATATCCGTGCGAACGAAACAATTAACAAGAGAAATGGATTTTTGAAAATTGAAAATTTTCCATTCTGCCTATGCGCATAATTCCCTAACGGTAAGATGTATAGAAAAAGTTTCAAGACAAAAATTGTTTACTTGAGTGAGTTTTATTAAACATACAAGAAAAGAAATCAATATATCAACATTTTTACATATAGTTTTTTCGCCGGGTAAACATGTTTGGGATTAATAATAGATAATAGGGATTGGTTGATTGGGTAAGAGATCTTTAGTTACAGTGTTGAAATTGATTTTAAAAATTAACAAACATATTGATAATTCCATTATAAATTATTGCTGTATTGGTTTCATTAGGTTAGATTGTGTGTTACCAAGAAAATATAGGTTATCGAAGGAAGCAACATTGGACGAATAAACATGTTTTTACATAAAAGGCAAAGCGAATGAGATAACGAAGTAGTCTATATACAGCTCATCACACTTGGAATTAATAACATATATTAGTTGCTTGTGTGGCGGTCCTGTAGTGTTGAAAACGTTCGCCATAAATATTATAAACATAATTAGTTTGCTGACAGTAACATGCGAAGTTACCAATAATAATAATGGGACACCTTCTAATACCAACGAAATAGAATTGCACGACATAATAAAAGATATTCTGCTTGATCCTCAAAGAGAAACATCATTTTCACTGGAAACTGCTACAACCCTAGAGTTCTTGCGACCAGACAGACCACATTCCGTAGAGTTTGTAGATGAGGTATATACGCTCACAGGGGAAGAAGCATTAGAAGCAATAGAAGCTGAAGAAGAAGAGTATATACCAGACGAAGGAGGTATTGTAACTTTGGAGTACAAAACGAACGCTGTTACGTATTGCAAAAGTGGGAAGAAAAGACGACTTACGTTGAATACCGTCCAGCAAAAGTTTCCCAAAGTTTCGTCAATGCAGCAATTGTACAGGTAAATGGTGGAGTAATATTGCGACATAGCAAGGATTTGTTCCTACTTGTTATTCTTTAGTAATATTACATTTTTTATTTTTTCTCGATGGAAAGAAGCAATGAACAGAGGTGGTACGCGACGAGAAAAGTTGCCAAAAAATTTATCAATTCGTATTTAATGAATTTGTAAAGAGTATTGATTCAGATGCCATTATTCATGATTTGGACGTCTAGCGATGGGCATTACAAGCTTGCACAGACATCGGTTGAGAGAATTTGAAAGTATCACGACACTGGGTTTGGAATTTTAAGAAGGCTCGCAAAATAGTAGAAAAATAAATATATTTATTACGCGATCATATGGTGTAGACTCCGAGCAATTGAAGGAAATTGCTGCAACTTTCGTTAATAGTGCCCGAGATCATATAGGGCAGGTCGGCGTAGATAATACTTTCTATGCCGATGAGAGCGATTTTAATCTAGAGCTACCTCCCGGTCGCACTTTAGTAGTGCAAGGAACAAAAAATGTTATAGCAGTTGCGCAGTCTATATCCGCAACTACACGTAGTTATACCATACTCCCAATAATATCAGCGTCCAGAAAACTGCTCTCACCTCTATTCATTGTCCTCAAAGAGCAAAGTGGTAATTTCAGTCCGCGTGTATAACAGTCTTTGTTTCGACTGTGGAATGTTCTTTTAGCATCATCTTGAAAATCAACAAAAGAACTATTTCAGGAATGGTTAACCCATGTATATTTGCCAAATGTGGGAACTTACAGCATTTTGTTGTGTGGACAGGTCACTGTCCTGCAACATTAAAAAACAGTATACCTTCAACAAATATATTAACGACACCGAAAGAAAACTACATCAATGATACAACCTCTTGATGTATGTGGTTTTCGCATATGGAAAAACTTTGTAAGAAAATTTTCTGATCTTATACTACTATATGGTTACGATATTGTATTACACAAACGCAATAACATTATCAAAATGACAATCTCTTATTCATAATCAACTTTCGGCGCCAAAATATTACGACGTATTTGCTTAAGTTGGAATTATAAACTCATCCGCAGCAGTATCTGCTACTGTTGACGCAACAATTTTGAGATAAAATACTGCTTTTGTGTGTGTCTATTTATAAATGTCCGCAACAGCA
>JARFOC010000366.1:432995-451376 GCA_031763485.1 Osmoderma eremita | reverse complement strand
GTTTAGGAGTTCAAACTGTTGACCATCTGATTTATGTTTGTGCCATATTAGATAGGGAAAGAGAAGCATTAATTAGATATGTTAACAAAGAAGATATTTGGCCGGTTACAAAATCACAATTGATAGATTATCAGAGAAGTTGTTTTCTCCAGTTTATCGGAAAAATTGAATTTGAGAAATTGTCATGAAAATGTTACTATAATGTGTTGTAAATAGTTTAGTTAATGTTAATGTATTTAAATTTAATAGCACGTAATATTGCAAAATGGAGCATGCTGAATAAATGAATTTAAAAAGAAAATGTAGTACCACCTATTACATCTCCTTTTTTTTACTACTTAACTAACAATAATAATTATCAATTAATATAAACATATTTTAACATACATACTATTATTTTCTTAATAAACAACATAATCAATAAACTTGATTAGCTTCCTCTTCTCCCTTTTTTGCCTATCTTCTTGTCTTTCTGTTGCTCTGTCTTTTTCCTTATTCTCAGCTTCCCTATCTTCTTATTCCTCTCTTACCGCTTTAGTAGGTTCTTTAAGTAATCCTTTCAGTTGTACTATTTCTTCTTACTATTTCTCCAGTTTCCTTCTCTACTATGTATGATCTAGGAGCTGCATGTTTTTGTAGTATTTTTGCTCTTTCCCATTTTGCATCTTTATGCTTTCCTTCATTAACTATTACGTATTGATAATCTGGTAATTGCTGTTAATTTCTTGCATTTCTATCATAATAATACTTATATTCATTTTGTCTCTCTATTAATCTCCGGTTGCAGTAAATTTTTCTTCATTGGTAGTTTTGTCCTTAATCTTCCCTTGAATAATATTTGTGCTGGTGATAAGTTAATTTTGTGTAGTGGAGTTGCTCTATACTGCAGCAAAGCTTTACTCATATCTTCATTGCTTCTTAGAATGTTTCTTGCTGTTTGGACAGCGCTTCCTGCTTATTCTTTTTAATTCCTCTATATAGCGCCCATAGGATTCGCCTTCTAATTGATTCCTCCTAAAAAAATTATCTTTCGTATACTAATTAAATTTTTTCTTGGATTAGCATATTTTTCGAATTCTTGTATCAATTTTTTGAAATGTTTTTTATCTGTCCCATATTACTTGAAGTTATTAAATAGGTATCTCAATTCCTTCACCCTCAATACAATTCAGTAATATTAGCTTCACCTCATCTGCTTTCGGGTTTTTGTCTGTTGCCAGCAGGTATATATCTAGGGCCTGCTTAATTTTTTTTGAAATTTTCGCTCATTTTCCCATCAAACACCATTTGTTGGGGTATTCTCGACTTCATTTTGTTTTTTTTCGATTTCAATGCTATCTAATACCACTTGCCTTTATTTTTTCCCAGCGCCGTGTCAGCCATGTTTGCTGAGTCACCCTATAATCTCCACTATCACTACAATATGCTACTTGCTGTATAAAGACAGACAAACATAATCAACGTTATCCACTCTTTTAATGGCTTTAATGGTATAGTAATAGCACTTGTTGAGTGAACACATAACTATAATCGTCAATCAAAATAATCTTGCTAATTTCTTCGTCTTCCTTTCATGTTTTTCCAATTTTTTTTTTAATTCAGAACTTTCAATATGATATAATTAATTTAGAAATAATTTTGTTAAGTTAGGGCTATGGTAGTGGGACGTTAGGCATGCTTCGATCAGAAAAACAAACATTTTGAGTGTTTTATCCAACAATTAATTTTAAGATATGGCCTTTCAAATACATACCAAGCTATTATTAATATACACTTGGAAATATCGATGAAACTATTTCTAATAAGAGGGTAATCAATTTATGGTATCCGTGACAGATGTGACAAGTTATATTCAGAAGTAGCAAATGCTTGGAAATTTCTTTCGAAGCATGGTTGTTCATGTTTTCTTGCGATGTCTTATAGAAAACATTATCTATTTGCTTGAATGCATGCTTGAGCACAGTAATTAAGACAATATTAATGAAATAGATTAGTTATTGCTAAATTACTACAATTAAAGCACAGAGATTTGGACCAATAAGTAATCCCAGAACAAAATAATTGTGTAAACCATTAATCCAGACACTCTTGATATGACGAACTTTATTAAGCAACCTCAATTTCCATTCAGTTGAAAATGTATAAATAGACAAAGAGGAATCCATTTGAGAAGGGAAGGAGATAAAAACGTAGCTCAAGTAGACAGAGCTGAAGCGTTAATGACAAAATCCCTTCTTGACGACGTGAAATTTATTCATGAAATACTTGGAGGAACGAATGATTTAAAAGATTTCGCATTTAAATTAGGAAGTTTTTAATAAGCGTCTTGATTTGATTTTCCATCAGAGCTCTTCTTTGGCGTTGTAGGGTACTCGAATAGCGTCCATTTTCCATGAGTTCTTTCTCGTCTACAGGTCTTGGTAATTAAAATTGTCTTCTGCAAAGAGATAAAAGGATTCCAGAAATCTCTCTCGATTCATTTAATACAATGAAATGAAATGGAACTGGAACTCATATTTGTAGGTTATGTATGTACAAAAAGAATTTCTTTATGAATTCTATTAACTAACAACAGAATTCTTAAATGATAGAAAAAACCGTCACCTTTATGACGAGAGTACTAAAAACTTAGCTTTGGGGATAAGAGAAGGTGCCAAACTCGCCTAGCTAACGGAGTAATAATCGTACATGAAGATACCCTGACGAATAATGAGCACGAACTTATGCCTAAGCGGCTTGTCTTCTCTTCCACGCCAACCCTGAAGTTTCCGACGTAATTTGAAGTTTGCTAGACTGTCGCCTCTCGAGTAGATCGTAAATAAACCCTCTCGACCCGTCTGAGAACCATATGCTAATTACTAATAGGATATCATACAGAAGTTGTATGTAAAAATTTCGAATTTGGAATAGTTGGTCGCTGAGATATACAAATGAAATGAGATAGGTCCAATAATTTAACTAAAACATATGCGTATTACCACCATGTATATATCCATTATTTTTTTGCAACAAGTTCATCCTGTAGAAATGAATATATGTATATAAATAAGTATGTAATATTTATTTAAAAATGTGTTTTTGAATTTTAGTCAAAAATTTTGCATCTACCCAACTTAAAGTAATAAAAATTTGATTTCTTATTTTTTTAAAACACTTGTTTCTTTGATTATCTAGGAACTATAATCTAAGAACGGCACAAGCAAGAATTAGTAAGGAGTTTGGCCGCTCCGGAAATAACTCCTAATACTGAAATAAGCAAATACAAGGGTGAATGGATATGATATACCCAGCGCCCACTTGACATTATAGTTTGCAGTTCCTGTGACATGTTTTTTCTTTTCTAGATAACCTGTTAGATTTCGTCAAGTGGTAGTGAACCAATATTTAGTTTGACTTGTTTGTAGGACATATGCTATTCCCTCATCCTGTATTATTGGGGAGACTGTACATATATATTTGTTTTTCTTTTATTAATATGCTGCAACCTCAGACATATCAATCAATATCTATCACGGTAGCAGATTGCGCGTTCCTAAAAAATACATAAGTTGAACTGTCTCAAAATCTTTTGACTCTGTGACCTCCATATGTGCTCTAATCTCAATTGCTTTCCTTTTCAAACATCCGTAAATATCATTTCCTTACCCTTGTTTTGAAGAATTCTGAAAATACCGTTCTGAGACAAAGTATTGAACGTATTGAAGGTACATAATAAAACAGTAGCCTCTATGAATAAAAGGCGACATTAACACGGGCTCTCGCAATTGCTTTTCAGCGACTTCCGACCCTTGAGCAGCGACAATCACTGGCAGGAAGCTATTCCGGTAGGAAGCGATCCGCTCTGCGTCGCGATGGACCCAGCGACCGATTTCCGTTGGCACGCTCTGCCCTGCGGAGGACCAGAGATTGCCGCGTTCATCTGCGAATTACCAGGTAATTTATCATCATCTCCCATCAGGGTATTATGCGTGGACAAATACCCGTCGAAGATTTTCTACCGCTCGAACCAATAAAAAAGATTAAAAACATCCATTGCGGAACGTCCGATAGCTTCGTTGATAAATATCGCGTAATATATGTATCCGAACATTGCTGATATTCGACAGGGATTCTTTTAACGTCGTGAAAGCGTTCAATACCTTTCGATTGATAGTATAATGTGCGATTTTTTTAAAATTGTTTTAGTAAAAATTGCAAACATATTTTGGTTAGACCAGTGATTAATTATCTTTATATCAATATATCGTGCATGCTATACAATACCTGCTAGCCATGTAACCATTCTTTACTTTTAGTTGAATCTGTAAATCTGTCGCTTCAATATTGAGTTGTTATCCTGATAAACGTAGTTATTCGTGGCAGAAATTGTACTTGTTCTTTAATTGTGAAGGGAAAGTGAGAGTGCATGCTGAATAAATAGATAGTATGGGTTGAACGCTTTACGTGTTGTATCTATCGTGAAAAATTATTATATAAATTAAATCAATATGGAATTAGAAGAGGACAGTTCCATACGTATTTAAGTGACCACGCCCAGGGAGTAAATTTACATAATAATATCTGGAGATCTGGGAGCGGAAACATTGGTATGCCACAAGGATCGATCCTTCGGCCTATGTTTTGTTTAATTTATTTTAGTGATTTTCATTGGCTTGCTTTAAACAATGAGTTATAATTACACATATTGATAAAATTAATATTATCATTACCTGTTGTCTCGGTAAATAATGAAACGATTTTTGCAATGTAGACAATACTATTATATCTCTTTTTTACACCAGTTCGTTGGATTCAGGTGGATAGAGATGTATCACAGGCGAACTTTACCGACATATTTTTTAATATGCTCAATTAAATATATTTATTTTCATGGAAAGGTAAGAAGTTTCCAAATATATAGGGTGACGCATTAGTGTGGCAAAGCTCGATATATCCGTTATCATATAAGATATCAAAAAAAAAATTATTTACGAAAATTGTAGACAGTCTTAAACTTAACATTTTTATATACACAGGAAGTTCCATATCAACAGGGTGAACCAAACAAACGTTTTCTTAAATGGAACACCCTATATATTATTTCAGAATTAAATTACGCTCATCCCTCACGCCCCTAAAATACAATTTCATTGCATTATACAGCGTGTTTCAGGAGTTATGGTCAATTTTATACGCAAATCACTCTGAGTTGTCTGAGTCTTGTATACTGCAAATGACACAGATTGAAATTTTTCTTTTATGAGCATAGGTTTTTTATATTGGCTCAATTTTATAGCAAAGTAACATTTTTTTTCAAAATTGTCAAAACTTAATACAGGGCGAGTCAAAACTCAAATACATTAATTTCTCAATTACCTATTTTAAATGGACCACTTTTGATTTGATATCATCAAAAGAAAGTATAGTTTAGTTACATTCATTTTTATTAAGCACTCTCAGAAGCCAAAGACTGTGCCAAAGACAATAGAATCAGTCAAGACAGAGTGAAAAAGACAAAAATAAACTAAAATAAACTGAGGCGCCTGTATAGAAGCAAATATAAACCTAAAACTAAGGAAAACCTAAATAAACTTGGACTTAAACATAAACTTAAATAAGTAAAGTAATATTACAAATGCAGAAACGAGCAGTTAGAACGACAAATATATCAAACCGGATCAAAGAAAAAACAAAAGTTCCTAATTAAAAAGTTCTTGACTGTTTGTTTAAAATTAATGCATTCCTTAAAATGAGATGGCAATTTGTTGTAAAGGTTTCTGACTAAATATTGAAGACCCCTAGCATCAACACCTAAATGATGGGCGGGTAGATACAGATTCTTACAGTGACGAGTCTCGTATGCATGAACATTACCCTGTTTCAAGTACTGATCTTTGTTTTTATCTACATGGCAGGAAGCTTCCAAAATATAGAGCGAAGGTGCGACAAAAATAGGCTTGCATGAATGTCTAAGCTTTATGCCACTGACGATTCTGATAACTTGCTTTTGAGCTATAAACACAGGTTTTGCTGTAGAAGAAGTTTCCCAAAGAAGAACTCCGTAATTAAGCCGAGTCTGAATTTCGGAATAATAAACGAAAACAAGGGATTCCAAAGACAAACTAGATTTTAAGGTACGGAATAGGTAAGCTTTTTGATGCAAGAGATTCGCAAGGTAGTCGCAGTGTTCATTCCACAACAGATTCTCCCGCACTATGACCCCTAAGAACCTAGCGGAGTGCAGTTGCTGCAAAGGTTTATAGACATTAATTTCTATATGCAAGCATTTTGCATTAAAAACAGAATCGTGGCTTAATGGTACCATAGAGCTTTGTTGTGACAAGAAATGTACGATTTGTCACCGGTAAAATGTGATAGGCTATCAATCAATTTTTCTGAAAACAGCGAAAGATCTAAAGGTAGCAAGACTAAAGGATTCGCATTGAATTCAGGCTCCGAAGACCTAAGTTACCCTGCTCACATCTCACTCGAGCAGAAGCACACTTGTATGATGCTACCGTATCAAAAGATATTATTTCTCCCTAATGATAGTGCAACAAAATACAGGCAAGCCTTTCAGAAAGCAGACGTTATATCGTATTCTTCTAATGAAGCATTGTCGATATTAGTAGAAGCGAAATTTACAAAATTTCAATATAAAATTATTAAATATGCAGCTCGGGAAAATGGTTAACCCTGATTATGAAGCTATTGCCGCGGTTACAAATGGTGCTATCCTGAAAATATGAATATTACTGAAAATACAGCTGAAGTGTGTTTAGAAGTGTCTTTAGAAAGTCTATTTGATCACAATGTTTTGCGTTTACTTCAAACCATAGAAGAGAGGCTATTGATGCACTTAATATTGAAGAAGTAAATAATCTTTACCTGCTTACAAAGTGGGGTTACGATGGAAGCTTAGGTATGGGCAAATACAAACAGAGATTTTCAGATCCCCATATTTCTGATGCCAACATTTTTCTTACTTCTCCTGTGCCTGAGCAGTTAATATCAGGTGATCCCAATTCCACAAAAATGTTTTGTGACAGAAATATTAATGTAATTTCACGTAGCTACTTTTTCTCTGACAATTACTGTATAAAATTAATTAAGTTTCAGTGCCAATCAACAACTATCGGTTCGCGTCCTGCTTTTGTTACAAATTTTTTGATTAAAACTGTACATAATTATGTCGATAAATGTTACGTACTACACGACTAATCACATGATTTTCATCTTCTCAATGCCTTCACACCATAAAAACTCCATATTGTACTTTTATAAAGGGAAATATGTATTTTGGCCACGATTTCTAGAAATATGTATTTTGGCCACGATTTCGGGAAATATCGCTTGTGTGTATTCGTCCGAATAAAGCTTCGACAAGTTGAAAAAGTGCAGAAACGGCTTTAAAATATCTAACGTTCAAGAAAACTAGATGTTATACTGACCGTGGCGCGGATCACTGTAAGAACTGCTTCATTCACATAATTTTCGGAGCACTTCCGCTCGATAAGAACTATAGCAACCCTCATATTTATGTCGAAACTGGTAAATGACGACATCGATGCTCCTGCTGAAGTTGGTTTTCTAATTTCAACGTAACGACACTCGTCCTACTGACACATCCATCACTCCAAAACCAAGAACAAACACGTGAATGAATATTTCATCAACGCATAAGGGTAGAAATGCAAATAAAATTTGTACCGATCCTTTTCACCGTCCCTCTATTTCCCGCTAACTTTCACTACGAAACAAACTGTACTTTTCTTTTTCTATTTTTATTAGTTAGTGGGCACTTCTTCTATACATTGAGCAATTAGTGGTGCAATTACTCTTGCTCAATAAATATTATTATTATTATATTTGAGTCAACTGTTTAGATGCCATTCTAATCTGGTATAGATCACACTTTTCCCAACTGCTACTATCTGTCAATGATTTCCTTGACTTGAAAAATTATCCATAATATTGTCCCTGATTGTATTGAAATATTTTTATCTCAAAATGAAAACTTAAAATCTCACTATTACTACTAATATATTTAGCGATGATACAGGATTTTGATGCATACTAAGAATTGGTCATTTAAAATGTATCTCGACATTGTTGGAAACAATTCTCGCTAAATAAATACAAAATAACTCTCTAGATACGCTTTCTATTTCTGTGAAATGTCAAGTTCGTCCACCTTTCGTAAACATTTTGACAGAGTTAAACGAGAAGACGACCAGCAGCGCCAAAAGTTTTAATTGAAAGAAAGCAAAATGGCCCAAAGATCCCTCACGAAAACAAACTCACTTTCGCTGACAGTTTGCGCACTCTCTTTTATTCCCTTTCGTTCGGAGCCAACGCGTCTCCTGAACGCATAAACTTGTTCCGCAAAAGTATCCCGAGCTTCGTTAATAATTGAACGGCCGCAATGGAAGTTGAGGAATTGCAATTTCTTATTGAACAGGTTTCCTCCGCTTTCGCGATTTATTCTTTAAGAATAAAGGCAGAAAGAAATGACAAATTTAGTGCCCGTTGTAGCCGTGTGTGTAACTTATAAAAGTTAGGAATCAATTTTCTATTGATAACATTAACTATAGGAAATACATAAAGAAAATAATATTGAGTCAATGCTTCTTTAACAGCAGCAACATTTAGAAGATTGTCAAATAATAGGTACATACCTCCTATCAGGAGGCCGGGACTAAACGGGTTTTGTATGTTAAAATTAAATTTTTTTCTTCTTTTCTAATAAACACTCACTTTGACAGTTTTATGCTATACACAAGGTGAGTTTTTGCAGATATTTAGCGTGAGGGTCTCGAAAACCAGTGGAGAGAAGGAGAGACGATCAATTGGGAAAAGAATTGCGGTTTTACGAGCTCAATAGAATAAACATTTCGTTTTTTTGAAAACTAGATATCTGGAAAAAAACTGTTTTCTTGTTATTTCGTTCGGCGCCTGTAGCTCTGTTTTTACTGGCTTTCAAAAAGAGCAAAGGAGAAAGTCTAACCGAATTTTTTATTTAAGCTATAATTATTGGAGTATGACAATAAAACATGTTTTTCCATGGGAACCATAACATAATAAAAAGGCATTTTAAAATAATTCCAACGACATTACACTTGACATAATTCTTTTCACAAATAAATAAATTAGGGCTTTTTAATTTCTGAACTCTTCACGTAGTAGGCTATGGAAACAATTGATACATACATGTTTTCCATGGGAACCATAATATAATAAAAACGCATTTTTAAATTATTCCAACGACATTACACTTGACATAATTCTTCTTAAAAATAAATAAATTAGGGCTTTTTAACTTCTGAACTCTTCACGTAGTAGGCTATGGAAACAATTGATAGATGCGTGTGGTGGTAACAGCATGCAAGATAATTACTGCAAAACAAAAACAAAAATATCCTTATCACCTTAATGAGTGAAGAACTTTAGATACGTATTTCGACAACTAAGTTGCCATCCTCAGTTGAATCTACAAAAGAAAATAATGTCAGACATAGTAATTTTATTTTTTAACAGAAAATTTAGAAAGAAAGTAGTACTTAAAAAACATAATTAGTGTAAGTAATGTATTGTGATAGACCAGTAATAGACCACGCCTTGCCATTCCCTATGGGCATAAGGCCTGCTAGAGAAGACTATTATTAATGTATTTAAGAGTAAAATATATTCAAAAAGTCTACCATTATAATACACAAGTTACACCTTTCTAAAACTGAGTTTGTTGCATTTCTAATGGAACGTTCATCAATATTAGCAAAAACTTCTAGTACAGTGTGTCTAAGATCATCTACTGTAGCGTATGATTTTCGATACACCCTACTTTTTTACCATTTCCTCCAAATAAAATTCTAAAGCAGACAAATCGAGGGATCGAGGTGTCTATGCAACCGGCGGCGCGTTCCTTCCTATCCACGAGTTCGGAAATGCTCGACTTAAATTATTTTGTAGTTAATTATGTGGAGATACCCGATCGAGTTGAAACCATTCGAGAATACCACGTGTCTGCAAGGTGAATTGATCTAACATATTGTCAAAATCGTTCTGCAGAAAGTGAAGTGTTTATGATCACCGGTTAGTGTACCATCAAAAATATACGGACCAAGAATTGTTGAGTTAATGATTCCGCGCCAAATATTAAATCCAAACTTAACTTGCGGTCTTCTCTGTTGCGGTTTTTCTTGCATCGCGTTTCATTCATCCACACAACTTTAAATTTAAATTGTGGGTCAGCTTCACACATGTTAGTAAACCAAGTACAAAATTCAGTGTAGTGTTTGTACAACCGGTAATTTATAGAGATGAAACGTACACCCCTTGAGTACTAGTACTACAGTACGTTGTGCCGTGCCTGCTTCTATTTAGATTTGTGGGGTTGAAATCGATGGATTTTGCATTGCAAGTGCCAATACATTTACATACGTCTATTCACTAATGCCTCTTGCAGTGTGATTTAGATCATCCAGTCTCTTAAAGGTAGTTAGTGAATGCTGGCGACGATCGAAATACCGCTCACAATATTTATGATACAAAATGTCTCACTCAATCATATCATGCTTTTCTTGATTGGAAAAACGAAATGCTCGTTCCATTGAGCCCGTAAAACTGCAATTCTTTACCCAATCTATCGTCTCTCTATCTTCGCTGGTTTCCGATGTCCTCATGCTAAACATCGAAAAAAAATTACCGCTTTTTAGATGTAGAAGAAAAATATAACTGAATTGTAGAATAAAAGAAAAAACAATAGCTGAAGCATGTGGAGACGGTGCATGAAATCGTTTAGATATAAGCCTTAGATATCGTTTGGATATCAGCTAATAGTAGTTCTAGGAATAAACAATTTTATAAAACATATAACGCCTTTGTTGTTTATATTAAATCGTGATAAATTTCGGTGGCACAGAAGCAACTGCGGTCGCAATCTACAGGGAGCGATAAATTGTCGTCTGGAGAGTACCTGTTTGCATTATAGAAGAGTGGTTTTGCCGGATGAGTGGTCGCTGTTGAAAGTTATTAATTATAAATTATTTAATACCGGTTCTATTGATTACTTGTTATTGTTCAATTGCTTTTTGATTTTAAACTATTTACAAAATTTCTTGCAAGAAGATTTTGTAGTTTGAATTAAAATATACTCAGAAACCGCAGAAATGTATGGTTGGACTCAAGAAAACGACGGGCACGTCGCTTGTATGTATCAAGAGCGGTTTCCCACCAGAAGAATTCCAGATAAGAGTATGCTTTGCAGAATTCATTTAAATTTGTCTGAAAATGAATGTACAAACCCAAGTAGAATATGGCACGCCAGACCTAGATCGTTGATTACTTCCGATTTGGAAGAACGCGTGTTGCACGAAGCTCAAGATGACCCAAGTACTAGTACGCAACGAAGTGCAATGGCATGGGCAGCAATTATATCTCTATCATGTTCAGCGGGATCAAAGTCTTGCCTCTACGAATTATGTTAAAAGAACTCACTTCCCACCCATATGGGGCACTTGCACCCCATGGGTCCATGGGATTCTGCAACAGCGTACTATAAATCCACATTCCCCGTATTGCTGCTTACCGATGAAGCGGGATTTATGTGAGATGGCATAGAAAAAAATCCACAGTAGGCAATAGGGACAGATGAAGACCTTCATGGCGCTTTCGAAAGGGCAAAGCAATGTCGATTTTCTATTAATGTCTGGGAAGGTATCGTGGGAGATTTGCGAATTGGACCCTACGCTCTCCTGAATCTGTTAACGGGAGCAGCTTACCATAATTTTCTTGCAAATGAACTCGCAGGACTTTTGAATGGTGTGCCTTTATAGTTAGGTCAAGAGATGTGGTTTATGCATGATAGGGCTCCTCGCAGTACCTATTTCAAGTTTTGGCGATCAATGGATAGGTCGAGGTGGCCCTATTACATGGGCACCACGTATAAAACACCCCCATTATTGCTGTGGAAGGGTTGCAGCGCCGAGTTTACGATTTTTTTCGAAAAATTAGATAATTATTGCCGGGCATGGTAGGAAGAATCAGGCAGTCATTGAGACATCAAGTAGAAATCTGCATAGAGAGGTGGCCATTTTGATCATCTACTCTAAAGTAACATAATGTAACTAAAATTAAGTCGTCAACGTGTATTAATTTAATTAATTGTGTTTAATTAGGTTTGATATCTTCAACATAAAAACGTCTGACAACTCCGAAATACTTGGTTTCGGCATATGTTTACATGGACTTTTGCAATTGTCTGATATGGAACAATATTCCAGAGTTTGAGGGTAACAGTTTAAAAACGCCAGCTATATTTGCGGGACATTGAGAGATTATGACAAAAAAAAACTCTAATAAGTAGTGAAGATTGCAAGGACCGTGGGGCAGCTCAATAAACACACTGTGTCGGATTACTCCCCCGCACAATATATTGATTAAGTAGGGGCACGTGTTTCGGGAATGCGAGAATTCCCATCCTCAACCGCATAATCGAATGGACGCGAATATAACTATATAACTGCATTTAAAAAACATGCACTATTGTCTCCCCTTTTTCCCTCTAGCCGTCCTACAATATTTACAACCCCCCTCTTGTGGAGTTTTCCAAGTGTTGTCTATATTGGACCTTCTTAAGGACGCGATGAACATCTACAAGGACTAACCGTTGTGCTTTGCAATGGTTTTAATTCTTTTCCGTATCTGTTTTGATTCAACGAGAATATAATTAATCCATTTTGCAGGAAATTAATCTGGTGCATCTATGGTTTGAATCTGCTATCATGAATCCGTCTGTGTTGGTTTCTTCTCTGTATATATCTATTTCTAATTTTCTGTTATTATTAACTACTAAACTATCTGAGAAAGATAGAGCATTTCTTATTTCTTTCTCCGCCGTGAATTTAATCCAATCAAATCGCTAGTTTAATTTGGTAAAGAAATTTTCTACCGTGTATTTTGTAGTATCAAATATGATATGATATGATTTCTAGAAACATTTGGTAAATATGTTCCAAACGTATTGCTAATTACCTTTATATCAGATGCTAATATATTACATACATCTCACTTTAATTTTAGGACTGCTCCGATTATTGTAGGTATGTACATACATGACTTTAAATAAACCAAAGAAATAGTAATAAATTTTATTTTTACAATCTAATATGGGCACAAATACTTCGAATAGTTAAAATATACTTACATGTGTTAAATAGTATATAGAAAGCTAGTATAAAGATAAAATAAGAACCATACTCAAGATTACACTATAAATATGATATGATGCCACATTCTGGTATATAGTCGTAGACGTAGAATTCTCAGCGGTGAGGTTAGTTTTGAACAGACTTAACCAATCGCGGAACTTGGCGACGTCGTATGCTAAGAAAGGTTTCGTTTTTCCGCACGATGTATCTGCATCCAATCCGATGCCAACTAAGAATTTCTGATCACACACAATGACAAATCCGAATTCGTGAGTACACATGTCCCGAGGGTACTTGGCACACATCATATTATGCTCTATTACACTTACTGTTTCAATCTTTTCGTATTCTTCTCTGCAATCGTCATATTCAATATCTTCTACTCGTAATGATTCGATTTGGAAATCCTCTGTGACACTGTGCCAATAGCATTTATCATATTCACGGTGAGGTTTGGAAAGCAAGAGCTGTCTAGGCATAACAGTTATGAAATCTTCATAAAGCATTATCAATGCCATGTTATAAAGTCGGTTATTGTGGTGATAACGTGGATGAAATACTATGTCACGAACGCTTAGTGAAGTACCAGCGGAGCGCCGGCGGTAGTCTTCGTCCATTGGGTACACACGAATTTTTGGAATGCTGATCGAGACAAAAGGACTAGCAACGGTTATAAAATGATATCCTCTAAGCACAACAGCATAAGCTCCTACACTTACTTGGACATTATCTATGCGGATATCGAGCAGAAAATACTGCGGTCCGACCAGAATAGTTGCCTGAACTAAAGGTATACAAATGCAGCCACTTAACGCCAACACAAGGACTGTATTGGAAAATTTCATCTTCCTACAGATATGCAAGTATTTTGTTGACAACTGAAGTTTTTGACAGTTTTTTAATAGTAAATAGCATGATATCTATGCCTTAGATACGTATTTTATAACTTATACAGATTACGGCAGAAAAAAGCTTTGCACATCATGACTTGGTCAGAAGAGCACCTCGCTTTTATTGTCAAGGAATTCTTTACAAATGATGGCGGTGGTTCACCGATATTTATTTTCATACTCGCTTCGCGCTGGAACGACGCAATGCAGTTCCAGTTAAGAAAACTATTCACAATTGGTTGTCCGACTTTCGACAAGCAGCTTCTGCATTAAAAAAAAGCTCTCCTGGTCGACCTCAGACAATAACAGGACCGGCAAATATGGTTGCCGTAAGAGCTTCGATTCTCACCGTAGCGTTCGAAGAATTCTACACCAAGATCTAAAAGTGCATCCCTACAAATTTATAATTAATCGCACAAGTACTTAGTGAAAGATATAGTGAAACTCGTGCAGCTTTGTGTCGCGAAGATCTTTAAAACTTTCCTCCCAAAGATGTTTTAATCTTTACAAAGAAGGTACATTTTCATCTTTCAAGTACATTAAATAAGCAAAATTTCCTTATAAAATACAAAATAGAATACGGTGGCTTAATACAGTAAAAATAAAAAAATATCCTTACCACCTCGATGAGTGAAGAACTCCTTGATACGTATTTCGGCAACTAAGTTGCCATCCTCAGCAGAATCAACGAAGGAAGATAATGTTAGACGTCGCACTCTGGGGGATTTGCACCACACAGAACACCCGTAATTTTTGGGACGTGTACGCTTTCTGAAATTTGCCGGCTTGAACATGGTTCACTAGCTTCTACAAAAGCACATAGGCACTATAACTTCCCTTTCTTTCTTCAGTAAAGCGGCATTTCTATCGATCACTAGTTCATTTTCCTTTACCGGTCTGACAATAACACTAGACAGCCTCTAGAGCCCTAAGGTCGTTTGTAGTGTGTCGTTTTCTAATGTGGTGTGTGAGATCTCCAAAGCGACCTTAATGTAACGATCACCTGGGTTCGATATTGTGCAATGCCAGAACGAAAATGGTGAAGAACATGTTTGCTTTCAGTAAGACAGTGCAACGCCCCACACCGCTCGTCGTTTTCTCAATATTCTGAGAGAAATATTTCCTGGGAACGTTGTTTCCTTGCGTGATGACATGGGGTGGCGCGTTCTCCGTATTTAACCGTATTTAAACGCACGGGTTTTTTGAACCACCTCAAAGCCCGGATTCACGAGGATAGTCCTCAAACTATGGAAGCCCATAAGGCGGCGATTATCCTGGAAGATGCTGCCATTGATTGACAGAGTCATGGGAAATAACCGAGAGAACTCTGCCAATGCATCAATAGTAGGGGGCATCTCGTAAGTGATGTAGTCGACTTTAGCTTCCCAAATCGGGAAGTTCTTTCTGGCGCACTCCGTAGTTTTTCACCACTTTAGATTATTAGGAATAGCATGCTTCCCTAGAACTTTGCTTTATGATGTCTCCATAGTTATAATTATTTTTTATTTAAAGGAGTCATTTTAAAAATTGCTTTTGTTAACAATGTACCAACCAAAAAAAATGGAGACAAGACCTTTTCTTCCTGGTTTAATCACACTTCAGGAAATAGCATTAAACGACGAAATTGCATCTTTCATGAAATGGAAGTCTATTGACACTTTTGACAGTATTTTTTAGCTATATTCTGAAATCAACGTACGCTATGTATTACACTTTCTGTCGTGTGCGAAGAAGAATAATTTTTCTCATTATGACTATCAATGGATATGGAATTCTCAACTCAAAAATAATCCATAACATTCTTTGGTAAATCCATTCTTACTCCGTCTGTGCATAAATCCTATTGAATGTACTTTTGTGACAGAAATATCTGCGTTTGAAGAATAGAGTATGTGAAAAAATAAATACAGAATACGTGAGACCTTTTAAGCTATACAAAGAAGTTATTAGATTAGAAGTACATAGTGATATATTTGCATGTAAATTATTATAAAAACTTTAATTGCCGTAATATATTGGAATATACAGTCATTGTCACTGCGAGCAACGAATTGTGTCCATTGCGTGTTCTGTGAAATATCGTATAGCAAATACGGCTTGCTAAACCCGCAAGATGTTGTTCCATCTAAACCAATTCCCATTAAATACCTCTTGTCGCATACAACTATAAAACCAAATTCCTCATTACATCTATTTTTGGAGTATTTTGCGCATGCGAAGGTATCCGCCACCGCGTCCGGAAGTAATAGTTTCTCGTATATATCCTTACATTTCTCATAGTCTATAGGTTCTACTTTTATGGTTTCTATTTTGAAATCTTTTGTCATAGTATGCAAATTACAATCTCTCAGATAATCAGCAGTTGTTCCAACGCGAAGCTTCCTGGGATAGAGAGGAAATACGTCTGTACTTAATTTTAGAATGGCCAAGTTATAAGTTCTGTTACTCTGATTGTATTGAGGATGGATTTGTAATTCGAGAATTTTTCTTTCGAAGGGTAAATGGTTTTTATCGATCATAAATACCTGTATCTTGTCTATGCTGTCGGCAGTAACACAACTTGCAGCGGCCACAGCGTGGTATCCTTTCAGTACACTGACATACGCACCCAAACACTTTTGAGTGTCGTCTACTCGAATATCTACCAAATAATGATTTGGAGCGTATGCCTTTTTACTCATAATTATGCATACACTATTACATAGGGCCAGCCAAGGTACTAAATAACTAAATTGCATGTGTAAAGATATAATTAATAAGAGTTAAGTTTGACGTTTTTGGTTATTGAAAGATGAGCACATGAAGTTTAAATTAGTATTTATTGACATTACTATAATGACGGATAGAGTTGTTAATATTCAGTCATACCTGGCTATAACTTGGTTGGTTTCACAAACCAAAGTATCTTTGTAGATCACAGAAATCAAAGATTATAGGTGTGTTGTGTTCGTCGAGAACACTGAACTTATTTAAAAAATCTCTGACTTTCCGAACGAAACGGTGTATGACCTGCTGCACCTTAAAATGAAACAGCTTCATTCTGTGGTGTCTACTGGGCAATTAACAGAGATCATATACTAAGGGCACTTAAGGTTAAAATTGTGTGACTATCCCTCTGCTGGTCTGCGAACCCAACTACATAAACAGATTACCGCGCCAAATCTAATATATTTCAAATTTGACATACTGCCAACCAAAATTCCATTCATTCTTCTATACAAGCTTTTTTCGCATAATGTCATTCACAAAAAGTGTATGCATTCCGTGCAGATTCTTAAGTAGCACATATTCTATTTCCAACTATAATTCTGTTCAGAAAGTGAGCGTACAAATTGCTCAAAAGAACACGCATTGACGGTTTCGATTAACGCATTCCTGAACGTTATATTTACAATTGAAATTAACGTTTTTGCTTACCAGACGGAATACCATAAACACACCGTTCGGATTACACCTGCAGCACAAAATTGTTAAATCCACTTATTTTGCACACACAATAATGCACCAATAAAAATATTGTTAATAAAAATAAACATAAAATAATTGTTAAAAATTTTATTCACGTACTGACTTCTACAATAGCAACTTAAAGATCAAAGGCTCTGAAGGAAAACAATTACATTAATGAAAAACAGTCGGGTTCAGGTACCTGGCGATGAATCATTTTTAGCTCGACGTGCGTTAACAAAATAATAACTAATTCGGGACACGTCAATATTTACAGGCGAAATACACAATAATAATAAAAATAAAGAACAAACAATAAGCAAAAACTAAAATAACTACTAACAACTAAAGGAATTATAATATAAATTTAAAATACTGTATGCAGATTTCTAGAATTTTACACTCAGAGCCCTCTATTAAATGAGATTGGTAGAACCTAACGTAGTTAATAATGTTTTGCAGGAATTTCAGTATCATCTCGGATACCGCTAGGACGTTGGTGGATCTCATTTCCAACACTTGATAAAATAATTTTTATTTTTTATTGCATTTGATTACTTTTTCTAAATAAATAATGTTAATGTTTCAAGTTACAGTGCATTTTTTTTAAAACAGTTGAATTCAGGTATAGGACATGATACATAAAATAATTTGAACATGTCTAACACCCAAATTGGTGTGTCAGAACAAAGACGCCACAAACCGAAAGGTACAATAAAATCTACCACAATGATATCCACCCTTCTCGGGGTCGCACCGACCAGCTCAGTGAAGACGGCAGGGTTAGAAGGTTTTTGGCGCCACCTCCGTGAGAAAAGTTCTTTTCCCCGAGATCAGACGTACGGAGGAACGCGAGT